>CM044555.2:31682724-31907724 GCA_024416835.2 Perccottus glenii | reverse complement strand
CTTTTTTTCAGATCCTTACAGAGTTTTTTTCCATGAGGTGCTAAGTTAAACTTCCAGTAACCAGTATGAGAGAGTATGAGCGAATACACCAAATTTCACACATCTGCTCCTCAGTCACACCTGAGACCTTTGTAACACTAATGAGTCACATGACACTGAGGAGAGAAAATGGCTAATTGGGGCCAATTTGGACATTTTTACTTAGGGGTGTACTCACTTTTGTGGCCAGCAATTTAGACATTAATGGGTGTTTGTTGAGTTATTTTGAGGGGACAGCAAATGTACACTGTACACTCTCTACTTTACATTGGAGCAAAGTGTCATTTCTTAAGTGTTGTCACATAAGAAGATATAATAAAATATTTACAAAAATGTGAGGGGTGTACTCACTTTTGTGAGATAATATATATATATATATATATATATATATATATATATATATATATATATATATATATATATAGATATATATATATATATATATATATATAGAGAGAGAGAGAGAGAGAGAGAGAGAGAGAGAGAGAGAGAGAGAGAGAGAGAGAGAGAGAGACCATTATTCATTCATGCCACAGTCACACACTGGAGTGGAGACGTGGCAGCAATTTTGTGACTACAGTCCCTCCAACCACCAACCATTCTCACACACATTCATACACCAGTGTCCCAGCTGGAGAATGAACCAGGAAGAGCGGGAATAAAATGTGTATAACATGCAAGTAAGTATTATCATGCTATTAGTGAACTATAATAGAAAGTTCAGAGTGGTTCCAGAGGCAGGCAGCTGACAGAGACCCAGGAGGTTTGACTGTGCTTCTCACGAGGCCACAGCTGTTTCACTCCAAAAACTGGGTCATGATGTGAGAATCACAAAACGAGTGTGTCCACTCACCTCCTGCTCTTAACTGCCCAGCCCTATGTGGTGCACTTCATTGAACATAAGTGTCCTCTCAGGTAAATGATGCTTCAATACTTTTGTCTATGTAAAGTACACTAACAGCAATTTGACACTGGAGTGACTTCATAAATACCCACTACAGAACCTGAAACTCAACCTGAAACAGGTGCTGTTCCTTCAGACAAATCACACAAAACATAATGGTTCTGAGTCTTGTGACCTTCATCGTTCATGACTTTTCATGATACAGTTACTACACAATGCACTATAGGAAGGGTTAGGAGTGAACACAGCACATGGTGGTTTTCAACAAAGATGGTTTTTAAAAACCATTACCAGACGCCTCAGCCGGGTGCTTCTGTCAACTTTTTCACAGTGGTCCAAAGTCTTGAGCAGTAATGAAGCAGACAAAGTCTCATCCCTTTACACAGAGACGGAGGGATAATGGCTGCTACCACCACTAGGTCTGAGGGGGTCTGGGACAGGGCAGGAGGAGGCAGACAGTCTGTGTGAAAAGTGCTCACACCTCCACTGAGGTTATCTGGTTCATCTGCGCTCTCATGGACTGAATACTGTTCAGGATCTTCTTCTGATGGCCAGCTAATGTCACTCCCACTCTGAGGATGTCACTGAGGAAACACAGGCAGAAAAAGCAAAGCAAAAGTATGACTTTAAACACTCGCTTTCATTACCTTTCTAATGCAGCACCAGACCTACCAAAGGCTAAAGGGTGACACTCTACCACTGATCCCGTTAGGGGTCGTGGGGGCTAAAACCTACCCCGCTGCTTTTGGGCCTGAGGCAGGGTGCATCCTGGATGACTACTATTCATTCATAGTGCTAACACTTAGAGATGTACACAAAAAAACATTCACTTTCACATTCATTCACCAAACTTTTCTGTGCAAGCTGGTGGCAATTGTAATTGTTGGCAAACCTACTTGAAAGTAGTCAGCAATTACATGCTCCTGTGCTGCTCTGAAGTGAGGTCTGACTGACGGTTTGATCAACCATTGCCTCTGCTGCTCTTGATGATTACTATCCAATACATGACAACTGTACGTGAAAGTAGTTGGACTTACTCCATAGTCATTTGGGACACCACGTCAAAATTGTTAAAGCCCTCGTTGGCAAAGTTCTCCTTGTACTGGCCCATCTTGATAGCATCCAGCCACTCGTCCACTGTGTTGAAAGAGGAGAAGTCTGGAGTGCTACGATCCAGCAGGGGTAAGTGAACACTACACAGAAACACAGAAAGAGTCAGGATGAGCGGTTAACCTCGTGAAACTCTGACGGGCATGTGGCAGTACCTGGATGACAGAGGTGTCATAGCCTTTAGGCTGTTGGGGTTGCGGATCAGCTTATCCAAAGTGCTCACAATTTGGCTAAACTTGGGTCTGTTGTTGCGGTCCTTCTGCCAGCAGTCCAGCATCAGCTGGTGCAGTGCACTGGGACAGTCCATAGGGGGCGGCAACCTGTAGTCCTGTTCAATGGCATTAATAACCTGTCGGAATATTTAAGAAAAACAGCCACTGTCATGTACTGGTTGCTTTGCATTTGGACATCATAAAATCACATTACTGCCACTGTTTTTTTCAATAGCCTGGACTGATTTGTATTGTATGTTTCACATTTGTATAGCTCCTAAAAGAGCTTCTTTTGGGGACACCTCTGCAGCAGTTTTTACTATTTTCTTTCACCTAGCTTTTTCTATAATAGAGCCATTAAAAAGCTTGAAAACAATGTTGCTGTGATGCACAGATGTTCAATATATCTTTTAATTGATTGTAGCTATTTTTAATAATTAATAATTGTTCATCAAGATAATTGCCAGCTGTTTTTTTTTTTTTTTGTTTTTTTTCATCACATTGGTAATTTAAGAAATAGATATTTAAATGCTGAATATGATCGTCATGTAGCAGGGCCGGAACAAAGAATGTGGGGCCCATGGGCTGAAACTATAGTTGGAACCCCTTTTGGGCGGGGGTCTAGGTGGTCCAACCACATGATATGTTTAAAACGCATTATTAGGCCCGAGCCGGTGATGACCAGGAGGGCCTATTGTTTTTGCTCAGATTTTTTTATTTTTTTATTTTTTTCAATATGATCCTAAATTTGACCCAGTGAACATGCACAAAAAGTCATTTTTATTGGTCCCAAACTTCAAGCTCGGCGAAAAATTTATGTATTTGAAGTGCCTGAAAAAAAATGACAAAAAATGACTCAGTGGCGACCCCTAGAAGAGTCAAAATACATTGGGCCTATGGAAAGTGAAAGTAACTTTTTTCCAACGTAGAAAAATGAAACTTGGTACATCTATAGGACACCTCAGGGCAAACTGAAAAGTCAATTACAGCCACACCCTAAACTCAACAGGAAGTCCGCCATGTGGGGTGAAACGCGCGGCCACTAAAATCGCACACCTTGCGCAGAAAGATGCAAATCATTGTGTTTTAATCTAAATGGCCCCAAATTTGGTGAGTATCATCTAGACACGTGTGCCAACCAAAGTTGTGACTTTGTTTATGATATCTTATCGGGTATGGGTGTGGCAAGCCTGTAACGAGGTGGCCATTTTTGTGAAAATAAAATGTATCTTAACTCTCAAACGCCTTCTCGGATTGAGTTGGACCCAAAAAGGCGTTTGTGCACATTCATGACCTGAACACAAAAATATGTAAATAAAAGGGTTATCTTTAGAAATGGCTCTCCAGCGCCCCCTACAAACATAAAATGGGACCCAAGAATTTAGTTTGTCATAGAGACATGAAATTTGGTACACACATCTCTTATGTCATGACGAGCATAAAAGCCAATGACAACCACCCCCTATCTATAAATGTGTTGCCATAGCAACGTCCCAAATATGTGGAAAAAGTCAATGGGAAGTGAAAATTTTAGTTTGTCGTAGGCAAATGAAACTTGGTACACACATCCAGCATGGGCTTATGAACAAAAAAGCCAATGGGGACCACACCCTATCACACACGGGAAGGCGGCCATTTTGAATTGAAAATTTGGTCCGACTTAGAATACACCTCTTTTTAAAAACAACAAAAATAGCTGCTTCATTCCACAGACACCAAACTTGGGCAAAATGAGCTAAACACATGTATGTAAAATAGACAAGTGTTTTTCTAGACTTTTTTGCTCGAGTTATATTTTTTTATTATAATTCGGTATATATTTTTTATCATATTTTTTCTGCAAAATGATCCTCAATTTGACCCAGTAAACCAACAACTAAAAGTCATTTTTATTGGTCCCAGACTTCAAGCCCGGCGAAAAATTTATGTATTTGAAGTCCCGAAAAAAGAAACGAAAAATGACTCAGTGACCCCTAGAAAAGTCAAAATACATTGGGCCTATGGAAAGTGAAAGTAACTTTTTTCCAACGTAGAAAAATGAAACTTGGTACATCCATAGGACACCTCAGGGCAAACAGAAAAGTCAATGACAGCCACACCCTAAACTCAACAGGAAGTCCGCCATGTGGGGTGAAACGCATGGCCACTAAAATCGCACCCCTTGCGCAAAAAGATGCAAATCATTGTGTTTTAATCTAAATGGTCCCAAATTTGGTGAGTATCATCTAGACACATGTGCCAACCAAATTTGTGACTTTGTTGTTGATATCTTATCGGGTATGGGTGTGGCAAGCCTGTAACGAGGTGGCCATTTTTGTGAAAATAAAACGTCTCTTAACTCTCAAACGCCTTCTCAGATCGAGTTGGACCCAAAAAGGCGTTTGTGCACATTTATGACCTGAACACAAAGATATGTAAATAAAAGGGTTATCTTTAGAAATGGCTCTCCAGCGCCCCCTACAAACTTATAATGGCACCCAAGAATTTAGTTTGTCATAGAGACATGAAATTTGGTACACACATCTCCTATGTCATGAGGAGCATAAAAGCCAATGACAACCACCCCCTATCTATAAATGTGTTGCCATAGCAACGTCCCAAATATGTGGAAAAAGTCAATGGGAAGTGAAAATTTTAGTTTTATCGTAGGCAAATGAAACTTGGTACACACATCCAGTATGGGCTTATGAACAAAAAAGCCAAAGGGGACCACACCTTATCACACAGGGAAGGGCCATTTAAATTGAAGATGTGAACCGACTTAGAATACAACCTCTCTTTTAAAAAACAACAGAAAATAGCTGCTTCATTCCACAGACACCAAACTTGGGCAAAATGAGCTAAACACATGTATGTAAAATAGACAAGTGTTTTTCTAGACTTTTTTGCTCGAGTTATATTTTTTTTATTATAATTTGGTATATATTTTTTTTATTATAATTTTTCTGAAAAATGATTTTCAATGTGACCCAGTAAACGTGCAACTAAAAGTCATTTTTATTGGTCCCAGACTTCAAGCCCGGCAAAAATTTATGTATTTGAAGTCCCGAAAAAATATGAAAAATGACTCAGTGGCGACCCCTAGAAAAGTCAAAATAATTGGTTCTATGGAAAATGAAAGTAAATTTTTCCAATGTAGAAATACAAAACTTGGTACATCCATAGGACACCTTAGGGCAAACAGAAAAGTTTATTACAGCCATACCGTAAACTCAACAGAAAATCTACTATGTTGGGTGGAATACATGACCACCTAAATCGTACACTTTGTGCTAAAGGGTTTTCATCTAAACAGCTCCAAATTTGCTTTAAAGGACGACATGCAATCCTCCGAATATATGTGTCCCCGCGGTCTCAAGGGAGGCGAGGGCCTTTATCGCCGCTTGCGGCTTTAATTATTATTGTTTTTTATTTTAACTTAAAATTTTAATAAGCTTTCTCTGAATTAATTAGGCTGACGCAAAACAGACTTTTACTAAATATATATATATTTTTAATTGCCTAAATAACTTAATGAGCTGAATTTACACTAGTTTTAGATTTTCAGAAAAGAAGACTATAAAACTAATATCCTTTTTTTGTTAATTAAAACCTCTTAAAATCAACATTTCTGGACAGGTAGATCTTGTTGTCTGGGCACGGTGCGCAAGTGCTTAATGTCATGCCCTGATTCACTATTATTAAATTATTTTCACTTTCAACAAAGTGCAATCTTGTTTAACCAAAAAAAGTTTTGTAAAGTGATTCAAATATGTTAGTGACATTTTCAAACTGTAAGCATGATTTCATAATTATTGTGATAATATCTTTAATCGCAATTATTGTGGCCAGGATATTATATTATTGTCCCATGCTTACTCACATCTTGGTTGCTCATGTCCCAGTAGGGTCTCTCTCCATATGACATGACCTCCCACATGACTATGCCATAGCTCCAACAGTCACTGGAGGAGGTGAACTTTCTGTACTGAATTGGCCTCTGGTGCTGTCCACCGAATGGGAATCTTTCCTCCCTGCAAAAAAAAGTATTATTTTTTAATATGTCTTACATCATTAATCCTTATGCTGATTGTGTTTGTTGTAAGGTTGGGATCACCAGTGGCATTTACAACTAGTCAATATTTCAAAATAGAGTTTCAGAATAGAGTTACGGTAGGAGTGTATGTAACTCACCATTGCGCTGGTGTAGGTCGGGTCTGACGTGTCATCTTCTAAGAAGCGTGACAGGCCAAAGTCAGACACCTTGCACACTAGGTTGCTGTTCACAAGGATGTTTCTGGCAGCCAGGTCTCGGTGCACGTAGTTCATGTCACACAGGTACTTCATTCCTGCTGCGATGCCCCGCAGCATTCCCACCAGCTGAATTACCGTAAACTGACCATCATTTTGCTTTAGAAGAGACATTTATAGATAGATTATTGACAATGAGCCCATTTTTTACATCTGTAGTGAAAAGATATGAACATTCTTGTGATCAGTGATCCCAATATTAGATTATGAAAATAAACAGATAAGGATGACACTCAGAGTCATGCAGGACCCTGCTGCATGACTCTGAGTGTCATTTCAGTGTCAGTGAGGTCATACATTAGACCAGTGTATACAGTTACTTTGGCTTAAATCAAAGTATCTCTTCCCCTAGATTTCATTTAAGTCTCATAACTAAAAGATCATGACCTAAAGATGGACCAGTGGCTCTCCACGGTATGTAATCCCATTGAACCTGTGAGTATACAGCCCTCAATGGCTCACTTGAAAACCTCATGGAGCTGGGTCTGACACACAGATCGAGTCTGTCTTTCCAAAACATCCCTTCTCTCTACCTTCATTAGCAAAAAAACATAGTTTTCCTGTCATGCTTTTGACAACAGCAATGTTTTCAGACAGTTTTAAGTCAATCAGTTTACAGTAACTATGTGCCACTTAAAATAACTGGACTCTTCCTTTACTCGCAAGACAAACTGCAATGCAGTTTTTGCAGTCAGTGGCACAAATCAGCCCTCTAACACGGAGAGAAGTGAGTATGTTTGTGTGGTGGTACTCTGCAGGGAATGGGGGTAGTCTCACCCTGAGGAATGAGTCCAGGGAGCCATTCTCCATGAACTCAGTGACGATCATCACTGGGCTGCTCTTGGTCACTACTCCCTCCAGATGGATAATGTTGGGATGATCGAACTGACCCATGATGGATGCCTCACTCAGGAAGTCACGCCTCTGCCGCTCAGTGTATCCTGACTTCAGGGTCTTGATGGCCACTAGAATCTCCCTTTTACCAGGTTGCCGCAGGTTCCCACTGCACACCTCCCCAAACTCACCTGACAGATTCAAACAAAACACATTAGCGGCCATCTCTTCCACATTAGCGGAGATATTTGTTTGAATAAATCATACCTGCTCCAATAACTTGTTCTATCTTGACACAGGAAATGTCAATCTCCTTTGCAAACTCTCGAACTGCTTCGTTAGGATCTTCATATGTGAAGGGGTCAATGTAGATCTTCATTCCAGGGGACACTTCAGAGAAACAGAAAAGAAGAGCGACAGCACTGGCTATACAGCAACAAACAGCACATTAAATATGAATGTCTAACGTGAGTATTGGACTCTGTGTTAGATCAGATGGACTTACTGTGTCCACTGGTGTAATGCTGGAGTTTGTCTGTGTACTCAGACTCAGGTCTGTCTGAACTCCTTCTGCTGCAGAAAACACAACAGTCAGGATCATCTAGCAACAACACACTGACCTCCAGCTCACTATTCACCCAGAACTCATGTTCAGTCCAGTTCAAAAGTCCTCATGAAGTTTTAGTAGCTACACCTTTCAGTGAGATTGTGAAGGCATTTTTTGTCTCCCAACTATAAATAAACTAGCAGTACATGCAACAGTGTAATGTAGTCCATTTGTATTTCTGGAACAGTTTTGTCCTGATGGACTCCTAGGTTTGAAAAGGAGATGTAGACTTCAGCCTGAAGTCAGTGATCTTCTCTCTGGTCTTCATGAAATTTTTGTTGGATACAATTATTGGACTCCATTCATAAAGAATCTCAACTCAAACTCTTAGTTCTTCTTCAGTTCATCTTTAACCCTTGAGGCCTTTTTAAAATTAACATACACTCTTACCGTAGGCCCAAAACGGGTCCCTCCAATAAAAAAATTAAGAAAAATCTTTTCGTCAACTTCAGATGACGAAAACCATAAATATTATGTTTTTTATTACATTTTAATATCTGTTATGTTTTTTGCACTTTTTTGATACTTTTGTTTGCCCATTTTATGTTGTAAACTTGATTTTTTTAAATAAAAAAACACAAATTAAGCAATATTTTCCAAAAATGAGGCACCAAGTGGAATGTTTGGGATGACTAGTTTAATAATTGATAACAAGATTCATTTTGATCTATTATTATTTTTGGAGCAATGAGAGTTAATTTATAAAAACTTACACTATTTGCCCTTAGGCCCAAAACACTCCCTCCCATAAATGTGTAATAAAAATGGCATATATACATTTCTTTTTCACTTTCAGTGTATCAGATCTTTTCACCAACTTCAGACCTATCCATATATTGTTTACAGGAGCACAGATGGAGCACAGTTATGGTCCAATCATCACTGGGACGTCTAACAGCAGGGTGGACATCTACAACAGTAGACGACAGAACCCACTCCCCCAGAGGAGGGAGGGACAGAGCACTTGTGAACAGCAATGACCTAAGCAGAAATATAAACTATATAGTAAAAAGACTGAAGTCAGACAGAGCTAGAAGATAAAAGCTTAGTGTGTCATACTTCACCCAGCGTCTAGGCCTAAAGCAGCTCATCTCATCTATATGTCCTGACCATAAGCCCTATTAAAAAGGAAAGATGGGGGTTAGAGTCTCTTTTGATCAAGAAAAGACATAAACGTGCCCACTTGGCCTTTGATGACCCCCTCTCCCAACCAACCAACACGCACACACACTCACACTCACTTGCTAGCGGGCTGGTTTGATTTGAATTGTTTGCATGTCACCTGGAGGCGTGTCCTGCTAAATTCAATTACTTGAATCAGACAGGTATTTAAGTGTGAACCACCGCGGCAGCGTTCGTGGCAGCTCTCATCGCGTGAAGACCAAAGAGAGTAAAGACCATCGACTCTACCTCCACGCAACTCCACCGAGCAGGGACACATGGACAGGGCACCTGAGTATTGCACTTTTTTGTACTAATTGTTTGCACTTATAATTTATTATTTCTAATAATACCCTTTTTTCACAATTTTTTCTTGCATATTTCTTCTTCTTCTGTGTTTTCAAATTCCTATTGTCATTTCAACACGGAGATTATCATCTGTTTCACGCAAAAGGCGATGCAACCATAATAATCTGCATGTTGTATCACTGTCAATAACTGCCCCTTCTACTTTCCCAATAGGCTTGTGGAACTGCCAGTCTGCTGTGAACAAAGCTGATTTCATTAAGCTTTTGTTCAACATTCTGGTCTTTCAGTTGTAGCACTTACAGAAACATGGATCAAACCAGAGGACTCTGCCACTCCCGCCGCCCTCTCCCATAATCACACTTTCTCCCACAGTCCTTGTGTCACAGAAAGGGGTGGAAGGACCGGACTTATCCCCTACTTATCCCTACCGACTGAAAGTTCAAGAGGAGGAGTCGGATGCGCTTCTTTCATCCTTCCCTGAGGATGGTACTCCTCTGGTGGAATTAGGAGACTTCAACATACACCTTGAAAAGCCACAGGCTGCTAATTTTAATAAACTGCATCATTTGACCTCAAGCAGGTTTCCACATCGGCAACCCACAAGTCTGGTAACCAACTAGATCTTATCTACATAAGATACTGCTCCACCCGGCACACTCAGGTCACGCCACTGCACACTTCTGATCATTTCTTCATTACTCTCGACCTCGACCAAACTTCTCCAGACACTGCAATTGTTTTACCGCTGGTCACTTTCCGATGCAACCTGCGTACACTCAGTCCCTCCCGTTTTTCCTCTGCTGTCTCTTCTGCGCTACCCCCCTCTGAGGAGCTCTCTCTTTTAAACACCAACAACGCTACTGGCACTCTGTGCCCCACGCTTACATCCTGCTTGGACAACTTATGCCCTCTTACATCTAGACCAGCCCGTACATCCTCGTCTGCCCCCTGGTTATCCTGATGTTCTACGCGAGCATCGCGCCAGCCTCCGGTCAGCTGAGAGAAAATGGTGCAAGTCAAAAGATCCTACTAACCTCTGTATCTACCAGTCTCTCCTCTCTACTTTCTCCGCTAATGTCACCTCTGCAAAAACTACTACCATTCTAAGTTAATCAACTCACCTAACTCCTGCACTCTCTTTAAAACCTTCTCTGCCCTCCTTTGTCCGCCTGCTCCCCCACCTTCATCAGATTTAACAGCTGATGATTTTGCATCTTTCTTTGTAAAGAAAACGACAGCCATCAGCAGTCAGTTCTCTGCGCCACCACCTGTCGAGCTCATTCAGACCCCTGATATGTCTTAGCTCCCCTCATTCTCTCCTCTAACTGAAGTAGAGGTTTCCAAGGTCATTAGTTCTAACCAACCTACTACCTGCATCCTGGATCCCATCCCCACACATCTCCTTTCTCACACGGAACAACCTCCTGGACCAGAACCAGTCTGGGTTCAAGAGCGGACATTCCACCGAAACTGCACTGCTCTCAGTCATCGAAGCCCTGAGACTGGCAAAGGCAACATCCAAGTCATCTGTACTCATCTTACTGGATCTGTCTGCTGCTTTTGACACTGTTAATCATCACATCCTCCTGTCTTCTCTCAGGGCGATGGGTGTCTCTGGAATGGCGTTGCAATGGTTCAAGTCTTACCTCTCGGACAGGTCATTCAGAGTATCCTGGAGAAACAAGGTCTCTGAGTCCCAACATCTCAATACAGGGGTGCCACAGGGCTCAGTGCTTGGACCGCTACTCTTTTCCATATACACACAGGCCTGTTCCATGAGTTTATTTTTTAAAATAATTCCGTTGAAGCATGGTTGAAAAGCAATGTCTGACTTTTGTCAGAATAAAGTTTTTTCTGTGACCATTGTGAGTTTTTCTTTCATTCACCGAAGGGTACCAACAATTTTGTCCACGTGTGTACATGACATCCCTTGACTCTGTCATTCAGATGCATGGCTTTTCCTATTACTGCTGATGACACTCAACTCCACCTGTCATTTCAATCTGACGATCTGACGGTCTCTGCTCGAGTCTCGGCATGTCTGAGTGACATCTCACTTTGGATGAAGGACCACCACCTGCTGCTAAACCTTGCAAAAACAGAACTGCTTGTGATTCCGGCCAATCCAAAGACCCACCACAACCTCTTCATTCTGAGTGACATCTCACTTGGATGAAGGACCATCACCTGCAGCTAAACCTTGCAAAAACAGAACTGCTTGTGATTCCGGCCCATCCAAAGACCCACCACAACCTCTTCATTCAACTAGGCCCATCAACCATTACACCGTCCAGCACTGCCAGAAATCTGGGAGTGGTATTTGATGATCAACTAAACTTCACAAGTCATGTTGCCAGCACGGTCCTGTAGATTAATTCTCTATAACATTAAGAAAATGAGATCCTTCCTATCAGAGCATTCTACGCAAATCCTAGTCCAGGCTCTTGTTTTGTCCAAACTGGATTATTGCAATGCTCTACTGCAGGGGTGCTCAACACGTCGATCGCGATCGACCGGTAGATCGCGAGGTGGTTTTGGTAGATCGCATGACATAAAAAAAAAATAGCCAATCATCCATTAAATCTCTTGATTGACATACAGGGCAGCCGGTCAGATGAATTCTGAATTTTTCTGACGCTTAGGTCACTGCGCATGCGCAAACAACGGCGCTAAGTGCAGCAAAACTAACGCTTAAGCAACTTACCTCCAACTTTAAAACCTTGTTTTTTTTTCTCTTAAACTTAAGACAGGGTATAAAAATGAGTGAGGGAACTGGACCAAGTAAGAAGACAAAAACCTGTCGCTTTCATACAGAATGGGAGGAGGACTTTTTTTTACGATGACGTTTTCAAAGTGCATTTGCCTCATCTGTCAGCTGCTACTGTTCGGACTATGCATCCCTGGGTGATTCAATTCAGTGCAAGTCATCAGCGTAAACTCAGGTAATGACAAAAATTGTACATAGTCAGTGCTTTAAGTGGGCACTGGTACTCAGTACCGCCACTTCCAAATATAGCTCTTGAGCATATCGCCACTTCACCGAGCGCCCAGAACGTGCTTTTAGCGTACCGGACATCTGTTTTAAGCCTGCGCTGCCGCTTTCCAGAGCGCCCTTCACAATGCACGATTCCTAATTTGTCCCACCGAGAGCAGAGACTACATTACCCATACACCCTTGGGTTTTACAAGTGAAAAGCGCATGCCTCGCTTTTGCCGCTGTCAGTGTCAACAACTCAACGTGGCTGGGGAGGGTGTGTGAAACTCGCACACTCGGCTCGGTAAAAGTACAAATACAGTGAACAACACTTAATATGCTCTCCTGGCTTCAGACTCTGAGCACTAAAAGAACACGGTGAGAATCAGATGACTCGCTGGCTGACACCCCAGCTACTGTTCTATGGTTATGTTATGTTTTATAATTTATTTTATGTACGTTTTATTAAAAAAATCAATACCCTTTTGCACATTTTATTTATGTTTAGTAGATCTTTTTACCTCAAGCAAATCCACAAACTAATAAAAGGATTTTTAAGGTTGTCTGTTGACTGCTGTATATAAAACCCCTTCAATATAGTTGTTACCTCAGGGGATGAGGGGAGTCATCAAAAAAATATAGGCTACAATAGAGTACAGGCACCTCTTTTGGTCCACTTAAAGCACTGTACATAGTTAATTATGTTGTGTTGTGCAGTATTATGGTTTGCAAGGTACATCGACATACATTATACATATAAAGAATCCTTAATATATTTGTAAATAAATATATGTTTTGCATTTTTGTAGTGGGTAGATCATTTTAACTTGGTCATTTTATAAGTAGCTCGCGTGCTGAAAAAGGTTGAGCACCCCTGCTCTACTGGCTGGACTCCCTGCCTGCACAACCAAACATCTGCAGCTGATTCAGAATGCAGCGGCAAGAGTGGTCTTTAATGAACCAAAGAGAGCGCACGTAACTCCTCTCTTTTAGGCTACACTGGCCCACATCAAGTTCAAAGCTATGCTCTTGGTCTACAAGACCACTACTTGGTACTTGCTACTTGGTGCTAACTGTCTGTAAGCTAATAACCAGAATCAACTACTCAACCTCATACATTTTATGTAAAAACAAAAGGAGAAAAAAAGAAAACATAAAGCACAAAACATATTCACCAAATCAGAGAAAATGCTTTGAATCACCACAAATCCAGCGGAGTCTGCCATGCTCTGCTCTGTCTTGTGTTTATAACTGAGAAGTAACAACCTGTCCTCCAATTTCAGCTTAAATGAGCATATTTTTTTCCATTGGGTCTTCAGAACCTCCATGAATGAATGAATAAATGAATGAATGGTTGTTGGTTAAAAAGAGCCCGACCTAATATTCTCAGAATTCTTTGCCAGCCCCTACGGTGCACACTGTTAAACAAAAAAAACAAAGCTTGCCATTTCTCTAGGTTCTACTGGCCTGGAATGGGGTGGACATCCAGAAATGGGTAAATAATAAATTATTCCCTTTTAACTTTGCTGTGAAAGATACTAATAGATTGTTTTGGTATGCATTTCTCATGTGAATATTTCGGACTATCAGGTTTTGCAGTGTGCCCTTTGCCAATTCAGCAGACTGTCCATCAAGCCGGAGCCCAAGTACATCCCAATGTAAGCTTGTCCACAGATGTACATTGGTTTTGAGACGGTAATTCATGAGGTCACTGAATTTATATGTATTTATCATACTATTTTAAAGTGGAAAATCCTCTGGAACTGCTGAGCATGGATTTAGTGGGGACCAACCAGGGAAATGACATTTGGTCCGAGGCCTACGCAGTCCCCAATAAATCTGCAGCAGTTGTTTGGCGGTGCATTATAAATTTTTTCTACAGGTTTGGGGCATCAAAAAGAATACTTACTGACCAAGGCACTGAATTTGTGAACCAGGTTTGTAGTTTATCAAATTAACCAAATTCAATATGCATGATAATTTCACATGTGCATAAGATTTGAGTCTTATTTGCATACATTTATGGTTCTTTGTAAATGAATTTTAATGTATGCTTTGTGTCCTGCCAACAGCCATCCATCCATCTTCTACCAGTTGCAGCTCAGCTCCTTCTCCACAGCAGACCGGTACATCGACCACATCACTGCAGAAGCTACACCTGTCAACCCAAATGCTCCCTCCTTCCCTCACTCGTGAACAAGATCCCAAGATACTTGAACTCTTCCACCTGAGGCAGGAGCACTTCACCAACCTGAAGGGGGCAAGCCACCCTTTTCAGACTGAGAACCATGGCCTCGGATTTGGAGGTGCTGGTGGTGGTGCTGGTGGAGGTTCCGGTGTCCACACCACTGTGTCCACTCCGGTTGCCACCACGACAGGCACCGGAGACTTTACGGCCACAATTTCGAGTGGCCACATCGACAATGGAGGTGGAGAACATGGTCAACTCGGACTCAATGTTTCCAGCCTCCCTCTTGATCTGGTCAAAGCTCTCCTGGAGGTGGGAGCTGAAGATCTCTCTGACAGGGGACAGACACTCACAGTACATTTCAGTCTGCCAAGTCTGTCCAGCTTCCTCCCCTACCATCGGATCCAACTCAGCACCAGATAGTGATCAGTTGACGCTCCCTCTTCACCCAACTGTCCAAGACATGCGATCAAAGGTCAGATGAAACAACTACAAAGTCACTCGAAACCCTAGGACACCCTCCGGCCTAGGGTGTCTTAGAGCTTGGTGCCACGTGCACTGGCGGACACCCTTATGCTTGAACATGGTGTTCCTTATGAACACCTGTGAATAGCACAGAACACCACTCGGGATCAGATCGGGGTCCCCTTCCTCTCCATTGTAGCTGTCCATGTGAGGGTTGAAGTCTGCCAGTAGAACCTAACTCAAGGAGTTCTAGAGCCCAAGCTGTGCGTGGAGGTGACCCCGACTATCTCTAGTCAGTATTGCTCAACCTCCCGCACAACCTCAGGCTCTTTCCCTGCCAGCGAGGTGACATTCCATGTCCTTAGCGCCAGATTTTGCGTCTGGTGATTGGGTTGCCGAGGCCCCCGCCTTCAACTGCCACCCAATCCACTTTGCACCGTCCCCTTACGGTTCCTCCCGCAGGTGTTGGGCCCAATGGGCACATTAAATATTTGTGTCTTTGCAAATGGTTACCCATAACCTTTAACTCCTTGTGGTTATGACTTTAGAGCTGTGTGGAAACTAGTAAATACAAGACCTGAAAAATGCGTTGAGTACCTAGATGCGGAAATGTTTGGTCTCAGACACAGCTGACAACTAATTTCTCCCCATTCTGAATTCTCCATAACTTGTTTGTCATGGAGGCACAATATCCTTGTGAGGTACCTGAGTCGTATGAAGTAGGTGATAATTTACATTGTTCCATATGTAAATATCATGCATCAATTACAAGTAAGTGAAATAATTAAAATATTCAATGTTTCTGAAAAGGTCAACACCGCAGTGGAATCTGTGATCTGTGCAGATCTGTGCACTTGTCAGTAGCACAGGACTCAAACGCTCAATACAGTGAGGGTTAAGAACTAACTTTATTGAATACTAGTGACTAGCAGATAGCAGGAAATCAAGACTAGAGCTGGGTTGTAGGACTGGAGCGTAGGACTGGAGCTGGAACTGGCACCGGAGCTGGAGCCCTAGGTAGGTACAGAGTTGGAGATCTGACTGGACTCCACTAGAGGAAGCAGGCCCAATGAACAGGCAGGAAAGGCCAGGTTTTATTCTTGCAAGAATTAAGCAAACACACGGATATATATCAAAGGTACAGAAGTGAATTTGCTTAATTCTTGCAAGAATAAAACCTGGCCTTTCGCTTTTTATAATATAATCTGTCTCCGTGTCTCTCTGGATAATATAAGGATATAGAATTCTTATAACATTTGGTGCCGTGACCCGGATCTCAATATTCGTTGTTTCTCATGCAAAGAGGTGAGCTGACGTGCACGGAAGAAATGCACAAAAAAGCATTTCTTGTAAGTCCCAAGCTGTGCTGTTAAAGCAGTAAGGGCCAGACCTCCACTCTGTGTGTGTGAAGCGCGATGACGAGATCTGGACTGAAAAAAGAGAAGAGCAGAGAGACGAGAGGACAGAACAGACAGTCTGGCTGCGGAACAACTGGACTGACAATTCAGGTAAACAGCTGTTTGTTTTTGGTGTGTGTGTGATTGTGAATACAAAGCGTTATCAGCGTCTGGCAATCCAGTAATTGTGCCAACTTCATGGAATATATATATATATATATATATATATATATATATATATATATATATATATATATATATATAAATATATATATATATATAAAGATAAACAAATTCAGACAAACTTTTATTTATTTTAAATTTTGATCTATTGAGATTGACCAAAAAGGTATTTGTAAAGTGTGTTTGTAAATTGGATGAAACTTGAAATTAATATGAATGTAATGTATTTCTCTGAGGAAAAATGCACAATTGCCATGGAGACGAGAGCGAGGTGGAGGTGGGCGTGACAGACGAGAGGGCACTGAGAGAAGGAGGAGGCCGAAACTGGGTCCAGACGAGAGACGAGGGAATGACCTCATAACTGACCGCTTCAACTAACAGGTCAGGTACATAAACACATAAAGACACATAAAGACACATGTAAATACACACACATAAACACACATGTAAATAAACACACATAAAGACACATGTAAATACACACACATAAAGACACAGACACAAACACGGACACATGAGACACACATCTACAGAGAAGGATGTGATTTTGGTTTATGAGAGAAAATAATGAGTATTCTGTTAAAGAACAGTTGGTATTGTATTTTATGTGACATGGCAGTGTGAACATTAAAGGTTTGAAGAAGTTAAAGATCCAACAATTGGATCCAAAATAAAAGTAGTGATTGATGTTTTGTTAAACAATTTTGTGTATCTATCAGTACGAGAACTAATAGAGGTCCTTAATATCAGTGTGGTTCAAACTAGGGCTGTTTCGAATGCCATTTTTTGAGCTTCGAAGCTTAGGTGGCAATCAATATCGAATATTCGAAGCTTCGGTGGGTGGGGCTAAATATATAATAATAGTGTCGGTTTGCATTTGTATCATCTTTCACGACTTCATGTTTCACTCTTCGGCATCGTAAATGTGTTGCGGCAGACCCAGTGGAGTGAAATAAATCACTACGTTCGCCAACGGGCGGTTCAAGCATGAGTGAGAATGAGTCCGCGACGGAAGTCACGTGTTGAAAAAAAAAAAGAGAATATTCGAATCTCAAAACTGAAAATCGAATGCCACCCCACCGAACGAATATTCGAATATTCGATTATTCTAGTACAGCCCTAGTTCAAACACACGGTATAACGCCAATAAAAGAATGAAAATTATTACTTTGTATTTGGAAGACTTTAAATATGTGTCTTAAAGTTGAATTGCGCAGAGTAAGTTTATAAAGATAATATAACTTTATAGTTGGGCCATAGGCTCACATTTAAAAGAAAACAAGGTTACCAGAACCTAAGTAAAGAAAAGAAACATTCATGTATTTCTCTGGTTTGGTTCTAACAAAGTGTGAAAGTGGGAAAATGGATTCAAAACAACCACTGTTTGGATTCACGAGGAATGTTTAAACACAAGATAACATTCTGTGCAAGTCAAGGTAACAGGGGCTTCACAGCACCCTCCTTTGCTCCAGGAGCTAGAAATGTTTTGGTTTGGGTTTTTTTTTTTTTTTTAGCTCCACAGACGAGAGCCTTTACATCAAACAAACTTTTTAATGTTGAAAATTGCTGAGTTAGAAATGTCAGTAACAGAAACAGACTGCACTGAACTGATGTGTTAAATAAAGTTTATGATGCTTAATTAGGAAAACTGTTTGACCTTCTGACAGGTCTGTTGATATGAATAAAGTCAACATTTGAGTTTTATTGAATCTATGAAACATGATTTGGTAAACTAAATAATTAAATTAATGAGATTGAATATGTTTTTTGAGAAGAAAAACTTAAAGTTTAAGTAATTGGAAAACAGAAATGAAGATAGTTCAAAATAAATAATAATCATTATTTATTTTTTTGGTACTTTGTAATTAAGGTATAGTGTCATCTATACAATAAAGATTTAAACTGTAATGTAAATTGGTAATCTGGGTCTCGACAAAGCGGATCTCACCATTTAAGGAATCTCGATCTTTCAGCGTTTAAGAATCTCCTATGCTGGCCAACTTCATTCTTGCAAGAATAAAACCTGGCCTTTCGCTTTTTATAATATAATCTGTCTCCGTGTCTCTCTGGATAATAAAAGGATAAAGAATTCTTATAACAATACCACCGGACCAAAGCCGGTAGCAGAAACTGGTAGCAGGACCAGGAAGCAGGAACAGATATCGGGAACCGGCTTAGCGGGAACAGGTAATTGGACTGGGGTTGGCAGAAAAAGGTAGCGGAACCAGTTTAGCAGGAACAGGTAGCAGAACCAGGTAACTGGAATAGGTAGCCAAACCAGGTTAGCAGGAACAGGTAGCAGAATCAGGTAGCAATAACAGGAACAGAAAAAAACACTGCTGGACATTTATTCATCGAGTCAGTAGAACAATCTGGCGAGTAGTGAGCTGGCTGTATAAGTGCAGACCAGACTGATGAGGGAATGAGTTTCAGTTGTGCCGACTGGTGACGGTGACAGGAAAGATATGAAGTGAACTCTGTGAGTTTGAGGAAAGAGTGAGTTCTCAAGAAGGCGCTGTAGGACGGACTGGACGTGGGGAATGTGTTCGGTGGCGTTCCTGGAAAAGATAAAATATTGTCGAGCTAGACGAACATAAACCAGTTGAGCATGTCACTTAAGATGTCATTAACCAGGTTCTGGAAAACAGCTGGGGTGTTGGTGAGTCCGAAGGTCATGACCAAATATTCATAGTGGATACCGTCTTCCATTCGTCTCCCTCCCTGATGTGGACCAAATGATTACGGAGGTCAAGCTTGTAGAACATGGTGGCTCCCTGAAGCGGTTTGAAGGCCGAAGACAGAAGAGGCAGAGAATTGCAGCTCTTTACCATGATGTCATTGAGACCACAGTAATCGATTCAGGGACAAAGGGTCTTATCCTTCTTCCCCACGAAGAAGAATACAGCCCTGGCAGGAGACGTAGATGGACGAATTATGCCTGCAGCCAAAGAGTCACCAATATAGATGTCCATGACCTCCCTCCTGGGTGCTGAGAGGGCTTCTTGGAGGAGCTGTCCCAGGAAGCAGGTCTATGGGACAATCGTAGGGCCGGTGCAGAGGAAGGGAGGTGTTAAAAACCCATAAGTGGGATCTGAAGAGACTTAATCAGGTAGAATTGGATGGTCTCCTGGTGGTTCCCCGAGATAGACAGCGTCACAGGTTTGGTATGATGAGTCACAATGGCCCAGTGAATGACTTTCAAGGCTCGGGCCGGGACCGGGCCTGTCCAAGGAAACATGGGGAATTCCCAACTGGACGGCGAGCTCAGTGTCCATGAGGTTTGCATTGGCTCCCAAATCAATAAAAGTGGCCAATGTCTGTGGACCGTCCGAGAAGAGCTTGGCGTGAATAAGAGGTTGTCCTCCTGGGGAGACTTCATTCATCAGGCTCAGCAATATACCTCCTCTACTGCTGAACCCGTCCTTTTAGGAAGTGAGGCGTGTATGGCCCACCTGCATTGGCTCGGAAGCATCCGGATAAATTTGGTTATCGACCGGTAGTGGCCGGGACTAGTTAGGGTTGAGGGAGGTCCGGAAGATCCTGTCGAGGTGGCCCCCGGAATGATCTTTCCTGCTGGCGGGTGCGGTTTTGTTAGTCAAGCCGGATGGTGCAGCGGATGAGGTCATCGAGTTCCCGCGGGAGGTCACAGGAGGCGAGCTTATTCTTGATGTAATCCGCCAGACCCAGGTTAGAGGCTTGGAGCAGCGCCGGAACAGTGATGACACAGAGGAGAGTTGCGATTCATGACGTTGTAGGGCGTCTTCAATAGCCGGGAAATGGTTAACAATCCACTCTGCGACCATCCAGGCCAGATTGTTCTGTTACGAGTAGCACAGGACTCAAACGCTCAACACAGAGAGGGTTCAGAACACACTTTATTGAATACTAGTGAATAGCAGACAGAAGGGAATCAGGACTGGAGCTAGAGCATAGGATTGGAGCTGGAACTAGCACCAGACCAGACTGGAGCAGGAACTTACGCTGGAGCCAGAGCTGGAACTGGCACCAGAACTGGAGCGTAGGGACGTACAGAGCTGGAGATTTGGGCTGACTCCACTAGAGGAAGCGGGACTGATGCACAGGGAGGACCCTGCTGAACCAAAGCCGATAGCAGAAACTAGTAACAGGACCAGGAATCAGGAACAGATATCGGCAACAGGTTAGCAAGAACAGGTAGTAGAACCAGGTAACAGGAACAAGGTAACAGGAACAAGGTAGCAGGAACGGGTAGCAGGAACAGAAAGAAGCAGTGCTGGACGTTCATTAATGGAGTCAGTAAAACAATCTGGCAGAGATGAGTAGTGAGCTGGCTGCTTAAGTGCAGACCAGACTGGTGAAGGAATGAGTTTCAGGTGTGGCGACAGGTGTGACTGATGATGGTGACAGGGAAGATCTGGAGTGAACTCTGTGGAAATTGACAGAACACCATTGTAAAAAGTAAAAAAAAATCAAATTAAATAAAAACACAGGACAGGATACAGAAGGTGGCAAATCAGGCACCATTTTTGTAGGGCAAATGAAAAAACATAAGGGCCCAGCAGAGGAAAGAGAACAAGCTTGAGCGCAGCTGATTGGGACCTTATGACATCGTCCATCTATAAGAAAAAAGTGCAAATTTAAGGGATGAAAAAGGGATGATATTTCCAAAAATCAACACGGATCATCTCAAACCAAACACAATTCGCAGTTAGTCTGGTATAGATTTGATGTAGATTTATCATAATTTACAATATTATTGACAGTTTTGCGTTAAGCTCTTCCGGGGGGATACTGAGGCGTTCCCAGGCCAGCCGAGAGACATAGTCCCTCCAGCGTGTCCTAGGTCTTCCCTGGAGTCTCCTCCCAGTGGGACAGGCCCAGAACACCTCCCTAGGGAGAAGTCCAGGGGGCATCCGAAACAGATGCCCGAGCAACCTCAGCTGGCTCCTCTCCCCTCCAATGTGGAGGAGCAGTGGCTCTACTTTGAGCTCCTCCCAAGTGACCGAGCTCCTCACCCTATCTCTAAGGGAGTGCCCCGCCACCCTGCAGCGAAAGCTCATTTCGGCCGCTTGTATCTGGGAGCTTAGTCTTTCGGTCATGACCCAAAGCTCATGACAATAGGTGAATAGGAACGTAGATTGTTGAGAGTTTGTTGAGATTGTAGAGAGTTTGGCCTTACAGCTCATCTCTTTCTTCACCACGACAGACCGGTACATCCCTAACAAACAATCTATTTACATATTCACATGATACATATTCACATGATGTACAGTTTAAAAGTTTACAAGTAGACTTAATATTGTACAGCAGGCAGAATATTGCACAGTGACTCTACAGAGGATTTACACTTCAGAGTTCAGAAGTTTGATGGCGAGGAATGATTTCCTGTGTCTCTCGGTGGAGCAGCGTGGCAGTAACAGTCTATTGGGTCGCAGCTGCTCCAGGACAAGTCGCGCCAGAGTCTTCATGGCGTGGGAGGTCAGTGCCACGGGCCTGTAGTTCTTGGAGTCGCTGAGACACCACTTCTCCGGAACCGGAACGATGCACGACGTCTTCCACACAAGGGGGACTCTCTGGAGACTCAGGCTCAGGTTGAAGATCTGATGCAGAACTCCGTTGAGCTGGGGGGCACAAGCTTTCAGGACTCTAGGGCTCACGCCATCAGGGCCTGCAGCTTTTCTTGCTCTGAGGCTACGTCCATACGAAGCCAGTGCATCCCCTATCCGATCTTTTTTTTTCCCCTTTCTAAAAAAAATTCCGTAAACACGGCGTCGTCTCAAGAAATATCTGCATACACACGAAATCACTGAAACCGACTGAAAACGATGTAGTATATATGCCAGACCAGTATGGGGCGCTGTAATTCTGCCACAGATATACACTATACACGGAGAAGAAGACTTTGAGCATGCGCATAACCTTGCGCAGAAGACGAAGACCTAAATATTTATTTGAGGTGGATCTAAGAGCATGTGGCGTATGGTTTTGTCCATTATCGCTTGTTGCTCACCACAATTGCATAGAAGCAATAGATTTTGCTGTAATAAAGCTAGTAGGCTTAGTAGCTTCTGCAGCACGAACTCAATCACGTAGTCCGCCATTATTGTTTTTGCTGTTACGTGTGACATCATCGTTTCACAAAATATACTGATTGGCTGTACACACGAAACCGCAAGGATGTCGTTTTCAGATTTATCCACTTTAGAACCCGGTTTCAAAAAATAGCGGATTCAGTCTCCCAAAACGCCGGATCCGTGTGGACGAAACGCCAATACGATAAAAAATGTATACGTATACAGTGATTCGCGTCTCCGTGTGGACAGCCCCTGAGTCTCTGCAGTTGTTTCCTCACCTGTTCAGCAGTAAAAGTCAGTGTGGAGGTGTCTGGAGGGGTGCCGGTGATCAGTGTGGAGGTGTCAGGAGGGGGAGGGGTGCCGGTGATCAGTGTGAAGGGGTCAGATGGGTTTGGGGACAAGGTGTGAGCGGGGCCATCTTGCAGATGAGTGGGAGGAGGATGAGGATGAGTGTGATTTAAATATCCTTTGTAATCCATTGCTTGTTGTTCTGGTAACAGCTCATGGTCCTGGCTGGGATAATGTTGTCCTCACATAGGTTGATGTAGCTGGCGATGCACTCAGTAAGCTATGTCCTCTCCGTGGGGCTCAGTGAGTACCTGCCAGTCCATCAACTCAAAACAGTTCTGTAGTGTCTCCAGTGTCTTAAAAAGAGGGACCACCACCCCGGTCTGCCAGTCCAGAGGTACTGTCCCAAACCCCCACGCAATGTTGCAGAGGCGTGTCAACCAAGACAGCCCCATAACATCCAGAGACTTGAGGTACTCAGGGTGTATCGTATAATGTGAGTCAACGGGACCAAATCAGGCCAGAGGGTAAAGAGTGTAGGTAAAATGTATATCTCCTAATCTAAACACCATGTAACAGAGGGGTTTATGAAATTTTTTGCATACCGATAAAAAAAGAATTTGGCCACGTTTCATTCAATTAGATACAACTGACCAAGATATTTAGAATAACATCAAATAAGCAGACTGTACACATTTGTGCCCCAAGGTGCCTCAAGGGTTAATCCAAGCCACTGTAGCAGTGCTGTGAAGTATAGAGCTTATTACTTCAAGCCATCAGTAGTCCTAACTAGGTGTGTGACGATAACCGCATCACCGCAATACCGCAATAATGAGATGCCTACCGCGGTGTGAGGTCATCACCGCACATGATTTTTTTGGGGGGTTTATATTTAGTTTAATATTAAGTTTTGTTTTGTAAAAAGACTTTTTCGTTTTGTACAAATTGTCTCTTAATTTTAATAAAGGTTTCTTCGGCCAATTGCATGTATTTAATAAATAAGAAGCAAATAAGTAGACTATGAGGTCGTGGACGCGATCGCTTTCATTGCTCATGAACTGGAGCACGTCTCAAATAAACTGAAACTCAGCAGGTTTGCCTTACAGACATGAGAAATATGTAGCCTAATATGTGTAGAGACGAAAAGATTTAAATAAGCATAGTGCAGTGTTCAGATTTCACACGGTAAACAACCAGCTTGATACAGATGGATCAATACTTTAGCAGTTAGCCGCAAATTTCCTCGGAGCGAAGATGGAGCAGTGTTTGATATCAGGGAGTGGAGCGGGAGGAGAGATGGTAAACCCGGAGCTGGAGCGGAGTGATTCTTGAATGCATAGGGAGTGGAGCGGGGAGCGGGAGATGGTAAACCCAGAGCTGGAGCTGGAGCGGAGTGATTCTTGAATGCATAGGGAGTGGAGCGGGGAGCGGGAGATGGTAAACCCAGAGCTGGAGCTGGAGCGGAGTGATTCTTGAATGCATAGGGAGTGGAGCGGGGAGCGGGAGATGGTAAACCCGGAGCTGGAGCTGGAGCGGAGTGATTCTTGAATGCATAGAGCGTGAAGGGGAAATTGCCGCTGCTCCATTCCGCTCACATACTCGACTCGCAAGACTCGCAGCGGGTGGGGGTGGGGGGTCGGTTAAACGCCATATCGCGATTCTTGTTGCTTCATCACTGCGGTAAGAAAAAATCCCATACCGTCACAGCCCTAGTCCTCCTAACCACCCTGATCTGAGGATAATGGTAAACCATTCACAGAAAATACACCACATAAATGACAATCAGCCAAATGTGTTGGCCGCTGTTTGAGTTTGAAGTTCTTTTCAGCACGAGGCAAAAACAGAAATTTCTCAACTGTAATGTAAATGTAGTGAGCATGAGTTGGTTGCTGACCTCTGGCAGATGATGATAAAGACAGCAATGGCAATGATGAAAACCACTCCAGCTGCAGATGATCCAATGATCAGCGGGAGCTTCTCCTCTAGGCCGGAGTTATACTCATCTACAGCACACAAAGGCACAAAGCACACACTGACTCGCTTGACCATTCATTCCAGTGACTTTCAGAGGCCAGTAAAAGCAGCCCCTACCTTCAGTCATAGTTTGAAAGTACATTTTGCCACTGAAGCGTCCAAAACCGGCTACAGTGCGAGCTCGGACTTGGAAGACATAGATGGTGCCAGGGGTCAGGCCTCGTATAACTGCAGTGTTGGTCTGACTCCTGCTCAGAGAGGAGTTCCACTCAGCCTGGTTCTGGGACACATGGCACACTTTACACACACTGCATCAACTGCATCACAACATGGTCTCGCTCAAATTCAGAGCCACAGTGTGTCCTTGTTAAGAGTCAACATAAACATTGTTTTTTTTTTTACTACCCATAAAAATTATACTGACAAATAAAGCCGTTGTGATCTTAGTTGGTTGATTTGAAATATACAGTTTTCTCTGTTTAAGACCGAGCTTGTTAAAAAATCCAAAAAGCCTCAAGACCAAGTTAAGGCTCATATACAAAGTATACACCTCTAAACAGATTGGCTTGTTTCACCAGTGTGTCAGTAGCAAAGCAGCTATTGTAGCCTCTTACTCTTCTAAGCCCCTCTCAAAGTAGAAAAAGCTACAAAAAATACTCTGGTAAAATGTTAAGAGGCTTAATTAAACTAAAAGAGTCAAAGATTTTATTGTCATAATATAAGGAAACATATCCTCTGTACAATGCAACATTTTTTATTGCAATAAATGCCATAACAAATAGTACTAAAAATTATGTAATAGTATAAAATAGGACTAATAAGAAAGAGAAATATCTAAAGAAACAGAACGCTAAGCTATATTTGTGCAAAAATAAATGTGCAACATCAGCCAGATAAAAGATTGATAAAGAAAATCAACGGTATTTTTTAATAACCCTGTTTGAGAAGTACTCATAATTCCATTATGTGGATATAAAACAGCACAATGAAGGTCTCACTCTGGCTACAAACATGAGCAGACTGTGACTGGAGTTACCTTCTCATAGTACTGCAGCTCGTAGTCCAGGATGACCCCGTTGGGCTGGTCAGGCTGGGACCAGGACAGGGTTATGCTGGTGGGGTTTCTGCTCACCTGGTGGATGATGGACACTGCCGATGGGGCTGGCAGAAAAACACAAGTATAATATTAACAATACCCTGGTGAATTCTTTCATTTTCTTAAGCTTATTCCCGTTGTGGGTGAATGAAGGTTATCCCAGCAACTTTGGGCCTGGTACATGGGGTACAACCTGGACAATGGCCAGTTAGTCGCAGGGCTGACAATTGAACATAGACAGTGACAGACAACCATTGCATGCACTCAGGTACACACACATTTAAAACGTGAAACATTATAAGAGCATGATTTCCTCAATAAACATACAAACTAAACATGATTCAATCAAAGAAAGTATTTGCATGTAATTTAACTCATGGTGAAGCAGCATGACTCCAACCATAAACAGCCGCTTTGCATTTATTTGAAAAATGTACATCATTTATCATTCTTCCTTCTCAAAATATTTGATGTTTGAACAAAGTAGGATTTATTTGAGAAACTGTTTTATGTTTTGCCAATAGAAATGCCTGAAAATGGTTTTGTTCTGACCCAGTATGTCAGACCTGACATGATTATTTTTTTACTTAAACCTAAACCTTATTATAACACAGAAAGATTTGTGCAATCTTTGACAAGCTGCAATTACGCAACAGAGAGATATGGAAATGCATCTGCTAATTTCTGCTGATGTCATTTCAGTATTTCTTAGGCTTTTAATATATCAATTCATAATTTTAATAATCAAATGATTTATTTAGTGTTAAAATGTTTTATTTGGTAAAGAATGAGAGGAAATGTCTAGTCTTTAGTAAACAGGCTAATATTGGTCTTGTTAGATTGAGTTTAGTAAAGAGGCTTCTGGGTTTCATTCAGATTCACTCCATAACCTCTCAGACACATCGTTTGAATAGACAGACACAGAGCTCGGCCTCAGAGATCTCTCACTGCGTGTGCCACACTGAGTTGTTTTTACTGACCGGCCTGGTTGGTGGTGATGTTGACGGCGATGTACTGTGGGGAATAGGGGCTTTGGTCTGACACCCCGTTCACTGCCTGGATTTCGAAGGTGTACTGGGTGTGGGCCAGCAGGTCACTGATGTGGACCCTGCTGTTGGTCAGGCCCAGCTGTCGAGGCACAAACTGCACATTGTCCCCACAGCGTGTGCATCCGGAGCGGCCACTGCCACAGCTCTTACAGATAATGTTG
This sequence comes from Perccottus glenii, assembly GCA_024416835.2. NCBI lineage: Eukaryota > Metazoa > Chordata > Actinopteri > Gobiiformes > Odontobutidae > Perccottus > Perccottus glenii. The sequence continues at coordinate 31,880,430 of CM044555.2, read as the reverse complement.
TAGACCACATCTTCTCTACCTCCGCTCTCAGCAGGGGGGCTCCATTCCAGCCGCAGGGATGTCTCATTCACAATGGAGATAACATTCTGAGGAGCTGATGGCACTGCTGCAACAGTGAGTACATAACAGTGTAAGACTCTGAGCATGAGCAGCCTCATAAACTCCTTGTATCTTGAATAAGGTTGGACTCCTCTGTCAGACCTGGAATCCCTGGTGTGGAAGCTGTCAACCTTTCAATTAGAAGACAACCTGCTCCACCTCCAGAACCACTATTACCCCAAAAATATACAGACGTGGACAAAAATGTTGGTACCCTTCGATCAATGAAAGAAAAACTCACAATGGTCACAGAAAAAACTTTATTCTGACAAAAGTAATAATAAATAAAAATTCTATGAATGTTAACCAATAAAAGTCAGTCATTGCTTTTCAACCATGCTTCAACGTAATTATTTAAAAAAATAAACTCATGGAACAGGCCTAGACAAAATTGATGGTAACCCTAGAAAAGACTGTAAATAATGTGACCAAATGGACATGTTAATTCAAGGTGTGTGCACTAATTAGCATCACAGGTGTGTACAATCTTGTAATCAGTCAGTGGGCCTATTTCTAGGGCTTCAGGTAGTCACTGTGTTGTCTGGTGACATGGTGTGTACCACACTCAACATGGACCAGAGGAAGCGAAGGAAAGAGTTGTCGCAGGAGAATAGAAAGAAAATTATAGACAAGCATGATAAAGGTAAAGGCTATAAGACCATCTCCAAGCAGCTAGATGATCCTGTGACTACAGTTGCACATATTATTCAGAAATTTAAGATCCATGGGACTGTAGCCAACCTCCTGGACGTGGCCGCAGGAGGAAAATTGATGACAATCAAAGAGACGGATGATCCGAATGGTAACAAAAGAGCCCAGAAAGACTTCTAAAGAGATCCAAGGAGAACTCCATGCTCAAGGAACATCAGTGTCAGATCGCACCATCCGTCGTTGTTTGAGCCAAAGTGGACTACATGGGAGAGCGACCAAGGAGGACACCATTGTTGAAAACAAATCATAAAAAGCTAGACTGGAATATGCCAAACTACATGTTGACAAGCCACAAAGCTTCTGGGAGAATGTCCTATGGACAGATGAGACAAAATGGAACTTTTGCCAAGGCACATCAGCTCTATGTTCACAGACGGAAAAATGAAGCATATCAAGAAAAGAACACTGTCCCTACTGTCAAACATGGAGGAGGCTCTGTTATGTTCTGGGGCTGCTTTGCTGCATCTGGCACAGGGTGTCTTGAATCTGTGCAGGGTACAATGAAATCTGAAGACTATCAAGGGATTCTAGAGAGAAATGTGCTGGCCAGTGTCAGACAGCTTGGTCTCAGTCGCAGATCATGGGTCTTGCAACAGGACAATGACCCAAAACACAGCTAAAAACACCCAAGAATGGTTAAGAGGAAAACATCGGACTATTCTAAAGTGGCCTTCTATGAGCCCTGACCTCAATCCTATTGAGCATCTTTGGAAGGAGCTGAAACATGCAGTCTGGAAAAGACACCCTTCAAACCGGAAACAACTGGAGCAGTTTGCTTCATGAGGAGTGGGCCAAGATACCTGCTGAGAGGTGCAGAAGTCTCATTGACAGTTACAGGAATCGTCTGATTGCAGTGATAGCCTCAAAAGGTTGTGCAACAAAATATTAAGTTACCAACAATTTTGTCCAGGTCTGTTCCATGAGTTTATTTTTTAAAATAATTCCGTTGAAGCATGGTTGAAAAGCAATGTCTGACTTTCATTGGTTAACATTCAAAGAATTTTTATTTATTATTACTTTTGTCAGAATAAGTTTTTTCTGTGACCATTGTGAGTTTTTCTTTCATTGACCGAAGGGTACCAACATTTTTGTCCACGTGTGTATATATTTTAAAATCCTGTTAAAAAAAACTGTTTCATACAATATGTAATTCAAGGCAGAAGTACAGAAACCTTCATCCAGGAGCCTCCTAATGCAGTCCACGCCCCGAGACACGATCGACTCTAAAACAACCGCCCACCAGGGCCTGACAGAGGGCCTGAATATAGTCACTCTGGGCCTAAAGATGTGAGAGGGGAAAACTGCACAGATGGGAGACGCTATAAAGCTAATAGTGAACCATAGAAGTGATAGACACTACAGTCATATCCACAGGTGTTTACTTTTGATATACGTATGTTCAGCACTACATATCTGGTGGCATAGACTGGAGTTAGCATCAAGCTTTGCTGTGGCTGGCTCATTACATTTGATAAGTATTTTCCAACAGGGTACTCTGTAATGGAGTTGGCTCTACCAATATGGACAAGGCACATTATAAAGGCCTCAAAACTGTACCCTGCCCTGCATACTCCCATCAGGAGAACTGTGCTGTTTTCTTTTTACCGTAATATAATGAGTTGTGGTTATATTATAGCCTAAGAGCCTGTCAGTTACATATCACAAGCCTCAGATGGAGATTTTATCTATAACTTATTACACATTGTTAAAGCATGATCTTTGGTGTGAAAGCTGGAGGGGAAGACTCTCTTAACCAACGAGCTCTCCCCAAAGTAACCCTGACTTTAAACCAGGATGGACTACACTGTAGGTTACAATGTTTGGACTCAAGGGGATCAAGAAAATGTGCAATTTGTTTTTGTGGGGTCTTCATGTGCTCTTTTGGACAAATCAAGGGTAATTATAATCATAGATGGATGCACTGGTTGTATTAGATGAGACGCAAATATGGCAAACTGAATTAGGTGTGACTATTGAGTCTGTTTGTTTTGCTGGTAATGATGTAGTCTCGGTGCTAAGCAGCGCTGTAGTAGACTAGTTTTCTTTCTTTTTCTAAACATTGTCTTTCATTTTCTTTTCATTTGTTCCCTTGGACTGTGCTGGGCTGTGTTTCTTTTTTCATTTGTTCTCTATGTTCTGTTTTAAAAAAAAGTTTTTATTTAAATATACAGTTGTGCTTATAAACTTTTCTTTCACTCATAGTTAGTGTTTGAGTGATGGCAATAATTGTCTAACAACTGTGTTTACTCTTTTTAAATCATAATGACAACAGAAACTATCAATATGACCCTGATCAAAAGTGACTCCTCTCCAAATGTAACATTTATGGTTGTGGCCAAAAAGTTAAATTTCGGTGTCATCAAATGGTAAATGGTAAATCACATGCATTTAAATAGCATTATATTGCATCGTTCTCAGGCACCCCATTCTACTCACTCCATTCACTCACATTCACCCCTGGAGCAGACAAAGAGGGAGGCTGCCATACACACAGCGCTCACAGCCTTCTCCAACCACCACCAAACACACCTCTACAGTCACACACATTCATACACCAGTGCTATAGACACTGGAGGCAAGGAGGGTTAAGTGTTTTGCCCAAAGACACAACGACAGTATGAACAGGGGAGAGCGGGAATCGAACCACCAACCTTCCGGTTGAAGGACGACTGCTCTACCACTGAGTCACACCACCACATCAGCTGAAGTTATTTGTGGGTTTTTCTTTGTATCCCAAACAATTTTCCTGGCAGTTGTGGCTGAAATTTTTGTTAGTTTACGTGACCTTTTCATTTTCTACTTTTTAATTAGAGTTTGAACACTGCTGATTGGCATTCTCAAATCAATAGATATCTTTTTATAATCCCTTTCCTATTTTTAACAGTTAATTTACATTTTAATGTGTGGTGGGTCCTTTGACAATTCTTTTGCTTTCCTCATGACGCAGAATACAGAAACATCAATGTAGCACTGGGTGAGAGATGCAAGGGTTTTGTCAGGAGCCTAAAAACACACTGCCCTTTTATACACACACTGATTACAAGCAAACAGATCACAGGTGAGGATGGTTACCTTTAGTCGCCATTCAAATTCGTTTGTGTGCATGTTATCATTCCAAAATCACCAGGGTATGTGAACTTTTGATCAGGGTCATTTGAGTAGTTCCTGTTGTCATTATTATTTCAAAATAGCAAGCACAATTGTTTGACAATAAATGTCTTCACCCAACCAACTATGAGTGAAAAAAGTTTTTTGTGTTATCATTTATCTTCTCTGAAAAATGGCCCAAAAAAAAAGAAATATCACAAATTCTGCCAGGGTATGTACTTAATTACGAGCACAAATGTATACAAAAAACCTGGAGCAGGTATTCCATGTCAGAAAGGCAATGGCCTTTTGGCTGAGAACCAGGTCCACCTCTGTGTGCAGATTCTATGCACAACTTGGCAGATCAGCTTGCTCTTATGTTGTGCCTTTGGTCATAGAATAACTTCTAAATGGTAAATGAAATTGATTTTACGCTTTTTCCTCCGACTAGGCACTCAAAGCGCACTACATTATCAAAAGCTTTTCTATTTCAGTCAATTCATAACTCAGAAACAGAGGAGGTTTTAGGGAGTAAGTGTCTCTCTGATGACTAGGGAAAGAAATAAGCTTGATTTTAGTCCTGTTCTCTGTGCAACTCTGTGAGCCTGGGACCTAGAATCACTCACGGAAACTCATCTCATATTAGGGGCCCCTCTGTGTATGGACGTACTTGTGCACGGCCTCTGTTGTGGGTCAGAGTCTGTGCGGTAGTATCCGCTGCGGCACACGCAGGTGGTTGCGCCCTCGCTGGTGGTCCTGCTGTTGATGGGACACTGCTGACACTTGTGGTTGCCCTGCGCCACTTTGAAGAAGCCTGACACACAAGCTGAGGACACACACAGTTTAATGCTCTCCATTCAATCAATCAATCAATCAATATTTATTTATATAGCGCCTTCCAACAACCACAGATTGAACCAAGGTGCTTAACAACATTAATAAAAAATAAACATATTTACAAATAGGTTTAAAACATATTTACACAATAAAAACAGATCAGTGTCACAGAGCCATTAAGTGCCAAAAGCCATATTTAAATAAATAGGTTTTAAGTTTGGCTTTAAACAGAGTGATGGAACGTAACTCAATGGGCAACGAGTTCCAGAGTTTAGGACCGACCACTGCAAAAGAACGATCGCCCAACTGTTTGAACCGGGACCGGGGCAGCTTCAGCAGATGTTGCCCAGCAGAACGAAGAGCACTGCTGGGTTTGTGAGGGGTCAGAATCTCACACAAATAAGAAGGTGCAAGGCCCGTGAGTGCATTAAAAACAAACATTAAGATTTTAAAATTAATTCTAAACTGAACAGGGAGCCAGTGCAGGGAGTACAGGACAGGTGTTATGTGCTCGTGTTTACGACTGTTAGTTAGCAGTCGGGCAGCAGCGTTTTGCACAAGCTGCAAACGGTGAAGTCCAGTTTGGTTAACTCCCAGAGTGCATTGCAGTCATTAAACACTGTGCTTGAAAGATGGTGGACTTCATATAAATAAATTAAACCAGTTAGTGTACTTAGTTGCATGTCAAGCTAAATGGAGGTTTTAGTAAGTATGTGTCTTAGTAATATTACTTAATATTTCATATTAGTACACATGTCATATTTAGTACAAACTCGATTCCTAAAAAGTTGGGACACTGTACAAATTGTGAATAAAAACAAAATGCAATGATGTGGAAGTTTCAAATTTCAATATTTTATTCAGAATACAACATAGATGACATATCAAATGTTTGAACTGAGAAAATGTATCATTTTAAGGAAAACATCAGTTGATTTTAAATTTTATAACATCAACACATCTCAAAAAAGTTGGGACAAGGCCATGTTCATCACTGTGTGGCATCCCCTCGTCTTTTTGTAACAGTCTGCAAACGTCTGGGAACTCAGGAGACAAGCTGCTCAAGGAATGGGAATGTTGTGCCATTCTTGTCTAATACAGGCTTCTAGTTGCTCAACTGTCTTAGGTCTTTGTCCCTACTTCCTCTTTATGATGCACCAAATGTTTTCTATGGGTGAAAGATCTGTCCATTTCAGTACTGGATCCTTCTTCTACGCAGCCATGATGTTGTAATTGATGCAGTGGTCTGGCATTGACGTCTTGGAAAATGAAAGGTCTTCCCTGAAAGAGACGGCGTATGGAAGCATATGTTGTTCTAGAACTTGGATAAACCTTTCAGCTTTGATGGTGCCTTTCCAGATGTGTAAGCTGCCCATGCCACACGCACTCATGCAACCCCATACCATCAGAGATGCATGCTTCTGAACTGAGCGCTCATAACAACTTGGGTTGTCCTTGTCCTCTTTAGTCCGGCTGACATGGTGTCCCAGTTTTCCAAAAGAACTTCAAATTTTGACTTGTCTGACCACAGAACAGTTTTCCACTTTGCCACAGTCCATTTTAAATGAGCCTTGGCCCTTTTTTGACCTATAGAGTTTTAGTCGGCAACGGCGAATGGCCTGATGGATTGTGTTCACAGACAATGTTTTCAGGAAGTATTCCTGAGCCCATGTTGTGATTTCTATTACAGTGGCATTCCTGTTTGTGATGCAGTGTTGTCTAAGGGCCGGAAGATCACAGGCATTCAGTCTGGTTTTCCGGCCTTGACCCTTACGCACAGAGATTGTTCCAGATTCTCTGAATGTTTGGATGAGATTATTCACTGTAGATGATGATAAACTCTTTGCAATTTTTCTCTGAGAAACTCCTTTCTGAAATTGCTCCACTATTTTTTGCCGCAACATTTGGTGAATGCCCATCTTGACTTCTGAGAGACACTGCCACTCTGAGAGGCTCCTTTTATACCCAGGCATGTTGCCAATTGACCTAATAATTTGCAACTTGTTCCTCCAGCTGTTCCTTATATGTACATTTAACTTTTCTGGCCTCTTATTGCCACCTGTCCCAACTTTTTTGGAATGTGTAGCTCTCATGAAATTCAAAATGAGCCAATATTTGGCATGACATTTAAAAATGTGTCACTTTCAACATTTGATATGTTATCTTTGTTGTATTCTGAATAAAATATGGAAATTTGAAACTTTCACATCATTGCATTTTGTTTTATTCACAATTTGTACAGTGTCCCAACTTTTCTGGAATCGGGTTTGTAGTAAATTGATTTATAATTGACCTTACAATAGGAAACGCTCAAACCTTTACTCAAACTTTTTTTTTTTTTACATAAGCAGTTTAAATAAAGAGTACTCACAAACTAACAACCACAAACAGGTTGCTAAAAAGAATCAAAACTGCACTCATTATGACTCTTATTTTTTCTGGAAATGGCCAAATACCGTACCTTCATTCTGACTGACAAGCCAATCAGTCTGCTCCAAAGAACATGGTCTGTTCCACAGTACCATCTGGGAAGGCTTTTGTAGCAAGCCCAACTAGGCAGGTACTTTTAATGAATACCTGGTCAGTGATTGGATTTTTCATCTGTGAGTGACCGCAGTTTATCCAATCAAGGCAGCGCCATGTTGTTTACGTTCATAACGGTAAACTGTCTCTACATCTTCAAACCTTAAACATGTCCAGACTTGTCTGTGCTGCACCATTTCATCATAACACATAATAATAATAATAATAATGGATTTATATAGCGCTTTTCAAGGCTCTCAAAGCGCTTTACAGAGTCCATTATTCATTCACTCACAGACTGGTTGGTGGTGGAGACGTGGCAGCCATTTTGCGCACGGACTCTCCAAACATTCTCACACAATCATACACCAGAGCTGTGGCACTAGAGGCAAGGTGGGTTAAGTATCTTTGGCAAGGACACAACAGCATGAACTGTGGGGGAGAGTGGGAATCGAACCACCAACCTTCCGGTTAAGGGACAACTGCTCTACCACTGAGCCACTGCGCCCCACAGTGGCTCAGTGGTAAGCTTTTGACAGCTTGAGAGGCCTTACCTCTGCACACCGTCCCGTTGTCTACAGATTCATATCCGGCCTTGCACATGCAGCGACCAATGGGCACTATCCACTCTCCATCTCCATTACAGTACAGTTTGATGGGCACGTCCACCTCCTCTCCATTAGGAACACACACGCCTCGCGCTGCCACCAGGGATGAGCTCTCAGCCCCGGAGAGGGTCTCTGAGAACATGGCCCCATTCAGCACCACATTAGGACACTTTCTGTAGAAGACCCGCACGGCAATCAGAGACATGCAAGCTCCGTAGTCCTGGAATGCCAGGTAGAAGCCATTCCGTGAAACAGGGCCAAAACTGCGGACTTCGCTGTTGATCTTCATGATGCGGCCACCCAGGTCCACCTGGGAGAAGCTCTCATCAGCTGCGATAGTGTCCACCTTCACCCATGGGTTCTCCATCCAGGCCGGGGACATCTTGGTGACAGTGTCTGAGTCAGACTCATAGTAATAGAGGTTAAAGGTCTCCTTACAGGAGCCTGGAACGTTGGGTATGGAGCTGCAGTCCCGCACTGAGAACTTCATCTGAACATGGATGCGCTGGGCTCCGTGGCGGCGGATGTACTTTGTACGGACCCAGTTGTTCTGGCTGTTATCAAACACATTGCAGACCTGATATGTGCGGATGGTGTTCATCTTCTCATCATATCCACTCACTTCCTCCCACTGCACACAAAAGACAAGCAGCTTGAGAAAAATGGAAATACCCCATTAAGTACTGTGGACACACAATGAGCTGAAACCATCTGCAGTAAAGAAGACTCCTGGAATAAATGCTGGAATTTGGTCATGGGTTTTATTAGGTTTCATAATCAGAAATATTTATGTGGAAGAGCTTCAATGTGTTTGCAGTTGTCATTTTGAATGTTTATGACTTTTCTGTGTAATATCCACTGTGTTATTTTTCAAAGATTCTTGACAAAAGCTATGTGGTGAGTCTTGAGACTCACCCCTGAGACGGTGGATGGTCCAGCCGAGCTCTGCTGTAGCTGTAGTTGAATCCATCAAGACCTCTGCCGGAAACAGAGACAAACACAATTGAAATTTGTTTTTGGAATGTAAGAAGCACTGGAAACTTTACAAAGTACAAACCAAACATAACCGACTCATGTAATGTGAACTGGAGCACTGCTATAAACAGTGGTGCAAAAACGCATATGGACAATCAGCCAGAGAGGGGTGCCAAAGTCCTCATTATCCATATTAAATATATATAATATATAAAATTCTCACACTAACACACCCTCTGCGCATCAAAAATCAAGCCATAAAAATGTGATGTAGCCCTGTGGTTGTAGTGTTCAACAGGAGCATCTCTGAATTTGCCCAGTGTCTGCATTTTAATGCAGTCTGCATTTTTGGACATCTATGACTGGTCTGGTGGAGTCTCCCCTTCCCCACCCTCAGATAAGTCGGTGGAGCTAGAGATAGAGGATAAATCATGTACTCCTCATCCTCATCTGCAGTGTCAGTGTCCGAATCTGAGATTGGCGAGTCATGCTCAAGCCAGTCTCAATAAACCCCTTATATGGACCTCATGTGAGGGCGCCACCATACAGCTATACCTCTATCCACCAAAGGGCAGGCTCCAAAAGCGGAAATATAAGGAGAAAAATAAGGAGAAAGGAGGAGAATTTAAAAGTGTAAAAATCATGTTTACAGACTAGTACAAAAGATGGGGGGAATTTTTGGTTAATATGTCTGTTTATTTTATCTGAAAACATAGTTTTGTGCATAAACACTAGTCAGTAAAGTCGTATGTAATCGCCATTTAATTGCCCTGTTGTAAGGCCAATGTGAATGAGGGAGAAAAAGGAAGGCAACATCCATTTATATACAATCTATGGTTGTTCTCTATGGGCTCGGGAACGGGCTCAGGTTTGGACTCCATTAGCATAGTGAGCCCCTCTTTGGTGGTGTACAGGTAAGAAATAGGAAGCTCTCCTATTTTGTACCTATGTGCAGCTCCAGCTGTGCAAACAAAGTGAGGGTCTGTTTTGATTCTCGTGGCGACTGTAACTTTCATGTGCTGGGAAACGTCTTGTGTTTTTTTTGTTTTTTTTTTTTTAAAAGCTCTGCAGGGGCCCCTGTGTAGATGGGCCTTATATGTTGTTTATAATAAAAAATGTCCCTCATGCATAAAAATTACACATAAAACGAAGGACATGTAACTGGCGTCACTTCAACGCTAAAACGTGCAAATACATTCAGTCATACAGTAATGCAATGTGCAAACTGTAGGCAGGTGTATGTGCACACGCACATACATGCATGCTCACATGCATACATTCCCACACACATGTACTTACACACCCACACATCTCCAAGCATGCATGGAAATAAGAGGGGGCATATAGTGACCGTAACCTCTATAGGAAAGAGCTGGTATTTTATCCATTTGCCTTACATGGTAAAAATGATGTAATCATGAAGGAAATTCCTCAGGGCACACATTTATAGCCCAGGCATCAGATAAAGTAGAGAAATGAGAAGACACATCTTTTATACTTTCTTTTCAAAAATAGGGATTTGAATGGGTTTCATTTATGTGCAAAGGTGTGTTAATGCTAGTATTTCATGCCATGTTGTTTACAATAGGCAAAAAATTCAAAATCCATGAAAAAATTTGAGCCTGCAAAAGGCACAACTTTGCATATATCATCAACAATAGGTATAAAAAAAATACAATAGAAAAACACTTAAATGTGCTTAGGTGTGCTTAAAATATTTAAGAAACGCAAATCCTAGCCACTGGCAACAGATGTTGCTGCAACGGGCGCCTCTCCTTTACTTTTTACAGAGCTTGTTCACCCCAGTGGAAGGAGGAAGGGGCGCTGGTGAGCATTCTGTTAGTAGCCTGTTACCCATTGACGTAGTGTGCGTAGTGGGTAAGGCCGGATTATCCCATGGACATTTGCCCCTTGCCCCAAATTTTCCCTTTGGGCATAATAAAGATACATTGATTCCAATAAGACCAAAGCCCCTCCCTTCTCCTCTCTCTCACACAATAGTGGTGAGCGGATCGATCCAAATATCAATATTATCGAGGCCATAGATTGATATTGTAATTGATATTATCAATGCCATGGATGATATTGATATTGATCAATACCAACGTAATGATATCAACACTTAGGTTTCAGTTTCTCTCTTGTTCGTCTGCAGCGGTTTCATTAAAGATGCAACCTGACTGTGTTTGTCTGCTGCTGTCACAGAGCAGAGCAGGCTCACTTTACTCCCCCTCGCTCTCCCGTGTGTTTGTTGTACCGTCACGTGACTCAGCACCGCACATGCTACCAGCCCCGCCCCTAACAGCCGTGCATTTAACACACAGCACAGAGATGGAACAGTAAAAGGGCAGAGAGAAATTTTTTGTTGTGAAGTAATCATTTTGTACACTTAAAAAACAAACAAAAAAAAACAGAAAGAAGTTCAATAAAAGGATAGATTTAGTTTTACCATTGTATTGTAGTTTATGAACACTCTGCTGGAAAAACAATTTTTTATTTGTTCTTAAAGTGATCATTTTGTGTTGTTTCTGAGCATATGATAATAAAAGATTTTTCTATTTACTTATAAATTTTGCCCACACTTTGCCAATTCAAAATACTGGATTTGAACTGATTAATAATCCAAAAGACAAATCACAAAAACACTTATAGGTCATGAAAATTCATTCAGATTTAGATTGATTCATATTGCTATATCAGATCCATACCAAATCTAGCAGTATCGACACCACTATCACACAAATTGTATAAAAACCCAAGTTCGGTGTGCAGCCCTTCAGTAGAGCTGGTCTAGTCTACTCGAGTCATTTGTTGTCGTTACAATACAGACTCTATGGCATTGAACTCGTTGCCTGCTCATGAGTTATTGCATAAACTCTAGACACAACACTAGAGTTACAAGTGTTGCCAGACTAAAGGATTGCAAAGAGGGATTTGGAGCCATTGGCAGTGAAAATCTGTAAGTCTGCAAACTAGTGTCAACAACAACTTGTCTAATAACACTTACTCAGTTTTTCACATAGTTAATGTGTTCTGTCAGGTTAGAAACAACAGGGAGAGCAGGGGCAATGGTCTGTGGCGTTGTTCCACTGTGTAATTTAGAGGTCATTGAAAACAACGTTATGTATTTGCTGCGGAGTGCAAGGAAGAGCGGAGCTACAGTGTAAATTGGAGGTTAAGGTCAGCAAAACCGTTTCTGTCTGCTTTTCTTCCAGGGCTCGTCCTATTGGAAAAATTACATCTAAAAATCAGTGCATTTGATGGCGAGGCCCTCTTTTTCAGAAGCAGAATACCTGGTCTCTCGTGGCTGGAGTTGGCGACTCAAGTAGAGTATTGGACGCTCTTCCCCTGGTTCTCCCTGGGCCAGGACTGCTCCGAGGCCAAGAACCAGACCTGAACCAGGAACCGCTTGGTGAAGTCTGGACTCTTCAGCACCGGAGACGAGCACAGGTGGGCTTTGAGAGTGGTGAAAGCCTTCTCGCAGTTCTCTGTCCATGTGACTGGGTTCTGCTGGTCTTTGGCCGTGAGAGCAGTGAGGGGTGCGGCAATGGTGGCAAATTGTGGCACGAATCGTCGATACCATCCAGCCAACGTGAGAAAGGACCGCACCTCTTTCTTGGTGCGTGGCTGCTGAGACTTCAGAACAGCCTCCACTTTGTCGACTTGAGGCCTCACCTCTCCACGAACCATCTGGTAGCCGATGTAGCAGATCAGTCTCCAGAATTCCACACACACAGTAACATCTGTTGTAAGACTAAGAAGTCTTCAGGATTAACAACTGTTTGTTTTCACCATCATCATCATCAGGCCTTCAGAGACAAGCTTGTATCTGAAGCCTGGAAGAAGACTTGGTTAACACTGTTTTCTTTCAGATAGAGGACGGCCCAAGTGTTTTGTTAAGGACAGGAAATGTTATTAATGACTTGGTTTTTGCTTTTATAAGGAGTGGAACCTGGCTCTACCAGTCACCAGGTCAAAGTGATTCAGGACCAGGACAGAACCCTGGCGCCATGTCAAATAACCGTAAATTCTTGGAGATAAAGTTGTTGATTGAGCTTTACCCAGAACATTCTTTAGTCTCTGAAGGACATGTGGACAATGGTCAAACACTACCCCCTTGTGGTCAAATGGACGAATGACTGCTCACCCAAGAAGGACAATTTCGTGGAAAATGTATTAGGATTGTGTTGTTTGTACTGATCTTTTCCAGGACGAGGAGTTGTGACGAGAACTCCTTAACCCAGTTTACGGTTTCCATTTCGTTTTAATGAAATGTAATGAATGTTCCCATAATATTCTCACATATGCATTTTATCTGTACAATCCTGCAAGTACGAATGTTTGTTTGTTTTTTCATAAAACAAACAAACATTCGTACTTGTACATTCGTACTTGTACATCGCGAAACAAGGAATATTTTAAAACTTAGTTTAACTTAGTTTAAAATTTCCAATACGACTCCTATTTTGCCGGAAAGAGGTATAAGACGGGCACCCGTCCAAAAATTGCCCCTTCTCTCTTGCCCTTCCGCTCCTCTCTTCCCTTCTCTCATGTCAGATACATGTGGTGCAGGCGGTGCACTGGGTAAAGGGGATGCAGGTTGAGGGGATGCAGGTTGAGTCAACTGTTGCTCTGTTCCTGGAAGGGAACAAGAATCCAAAAATCTCTTTAAATGGTCTCAGCAGGACCCACCTCAGCCATGTTACCTCCATTGTAACTGGCTGTCCATGGTCTAAAATCGGCCCTCTTTTATCCCCCTTTGCCCCTCCCACTGGGCTTTAGTATTTTTTAAATACTAAATAAAGAAAGAAAACATTGATTGCCCTCTGACATCAACTCATCCACAGTGTGTCAACTCTATACATATAATTAATACCACAGACACAATAAGACAAAAGGGAAAAATACATAGAAATGTAATTAATGCCTCTAGTCATGTTATGAGTGCAACTGCGCGAACACAATACATTTAACGCACTAAGAAGTTATGGCTCGGTTTGACCACGCTGCCCCCACACGGGAAAAAAAAACAGTAAGTGAGTCTCTGTGTGTTCTGTATGTTTGCGTGTATGGTTGGAACGATTAACAAACACTTCTAAGTATGCACCCTTGGTTGCGTTATAAACGGCAGGAGGAGAAAAAGAAAGGCGTTAATTGCAACGTTACTTGATACATAAATGAAACGGGGTAAACGAGCAAATGAGTGAAAGCCTGTGTATGTGTATGTGTAAGCCAACGCACTGCCCGCAATCAGGGACGGACGTGCTCTGTCACAATCGAAGATAAATGTCTGCAGTTCTAATGCGCTGTCCTTTTCTGCCTCTACCAAAATAAAGTGGTTTTAGCTGCTGTCGAATGACACAACTTTTATTTTGATAGGATCACAGGAAGTGTAGATGGCTGTAAACAGTATCTTAACATTGCTAAAGCAGAACTTATGTTCAGTCATGTTATGTATGTACAGTTATGTTATGTACAGTTTCTTTGTAGCGTTGGAAGTAAACAAGATGCTTATTTAAGACACTATTTGAATGTGCAGATGCGTTTATGGTTGGGGACAGAATGGTGCTGAAAGAAAGTGCGGGGTTCACAGAGACTGGTGGCTTTATCTGCTTTCTCTGGGCCCGTTAATTCGCAGTAACAATGTGTCCTACCACAACTATGCAGAGTCATTATTTTCAAAAGTTCAGACAGCTCCCAGGAAAACCAGGGATTGTGGAGACCTTTAACTCTAAATTACAAGGTGGTGTAGCAGGCCCCAGCAGTAGCACAGGCCCGGTTATTTGACATTACTGTGAAGTTTACGCTTTAAAGCACGAAATGCAATCCTCTGAGTGCATGTGTCCCCGCGGTCTCAAGGGAGGCGAGGGCCTTTATCGCCGCTTGCGGCTTTAATTTAATTTAATTTTTGTTTTTAATTAATTTTATTCATAATTGTAATCTATCTCTCTACTTATGTAAAGCACTTTTGTTATAATAATTTTAATATTTCTATTGTTTATAAATACTGGGTGCTTCAGGTCGTGTCAAATCTGATCATGCCATGTCATTCATGCTAATCCAAGCATAAACTAGACATAACTTGCCACGGGGATGACTTCTGCGTGTGTGAAAAATACGCCTCCGACAGCTTTCCCTGCATAAAATAAAATTTCATGTATTGTTTACTTTGGGAAGCAAACCTCAGCCTGTACCACTTGTGACATGTTTGTACCTTTGCTTCATTCTTGCAAGAATTAAACTTGACCATTAATTTTTTAATTATACTCTATGTGTCTCTATGGATAATATGGATAAAGAATTATTAGAACTTTGAATTGCTGAATGTATGAATTGTGCTATACAAATAAAATTAGCCTGTGTCTGGACATTCTTGTTAAATCCCGGTAATAACCAAGCCTCTCACAAGGAACCTCTTAAACGGTCCAAGTGTAAGGGCGCCGCCATACGCAATATACTGCAAAATACAGCCTATTATTCATTCTTTACATGCTTTCTTTAGGCCAGTTACACAATATGATTTCGACAAAATTAACTAAACTTAATTCAATCGCTTGTTGTTGTGCGCCCCCTGACAAGTCTGTTACTTGTGTTAGCTTTTCTACAGATGTCACAGAACATTTATTCTCCTTCCCACCTCAGCCTCCTTTTTGCTGCTTGATTGTCCCGTAACAGCTGTTAGTGACTGCTCAGTGTTGTCTGTTTGTCCTCCTTCATCCTCCACTGCATCATGTCCTCTTTTTTCACCTTTATTAACAATCTATCAGAACTATTTGATTAGTTCTGAACCCGGCCGACTCATACATCCTCGGCCGACTCCGGTCTTTCTGTGAGGAGTCTGCATGTCCTCCACGTGTTACTGTGGGTTCTCTCTGGGTACTCCGGCTTCCTCCCACCATCCAAAGACATGCATGTACAGGTTAATTGGCAATTCTATAGTGTCCCTAATGAATGAACGTGAGAGTAAATGGTTGTCTGTCACTGTCTGTCTCTAAATGTTTTATTTTTATTTATTTAACCTTTATTTATCCAGGTAAACTGTTTGAGAACCAATTCTCATTTACAAACATGACCTGGCCCCATGTGTGTTTGGGGGGGGGACTATTGTACATGTTTTTGGTGGTAGGGGAAACCGGAGTACCCGGAGGAAACCTACACAGACACAGGGAGAACATGCAAACTCCACACAGAAAGGCCCTGCCTTGGATGGGGTTGAACCCAGGACCTTCTTGCTGTGAGGCAGGAGAGCTAACCACTCTGCCACTGTGCCGCATGTTAGCCCTGTGACTAACTGTCCACTGTCCAGGATGTACCCCGCCTCAGGCCCAAAGCTGCTGGGATAGGCTCCAGTCACCCGCAACCCCTAACGGGACAAAGCGGTAGAAAATGAATGAATGAAAAGAACTATTTGGCGGTTTGAAAAAATTACTCAAACTCAACTGCCGTGACCTTTTTACAAATGAATGCAGCATGACAAAGATAATTGCTAAATGTTATGTACATTCGCCACCAACTGGTCAGGCATTTAGATTTTTCCGTCACTGAAAATATTTGGTTAATTGCAACATCTGCGTGACATTATGGAATCTTTATGTCATTAGTGAATGCATGCTTAGAATTTGATCTTACTATGTGGGCTCTCCTCTTGTGTGGTAGTCTTGTGTGGATAAATGGGGTCATGTGACCCCAGGATGTCATGGTTGCGCGTCATGTCACCTGTGCAAACAGCCACTCCCGTTCTACTGACTCCAGAAGAGCACATCCAGCGTTACCTGAGTCTGCTACCTGTTCCTGCTAACCTGTTTACCTGGTCCAGAATATTCTGTCCTCACCTCCTGGACCAGCTCATTGTGTAGTTGCTCCCTCTGTCGCTCCCTCTGTTGTCTCATTAGAGACTACACAATTTGACATTCTGAGTCTGGTGTCGTGCATTTGGGTTCTGAGTCCGCCGTTACAGTACAATCTGGCCAGAGATAGACCCAACCAACTCCAGCGCAGCCCACCAAAGATTGTCCGTGATAGAGGACGTGCTACACCTGCATGAATTACAGATAGATAGACAACCGAATCCAGAAACGCTGCGAGCCACCCGGTGCAGGCTATCCACAATCTTGCAGCCCAAGTGCAGCAGCTCACCACGCTTCTGATGATGCAACAGATGCCGCCACTCAAGACCCAGCTCCGCAGCCAGACCCCATTCCTCCCACTGCTGCACCACTCCCGGAGCCCCAAGTGGGGGAGCCAAAGTGCTACGCGGGGGACCTGGGAGGTTGAAACCCTTTCCTAACCAACTGCTCCATCTTCTTCTCCTTGCAACCCCACACCTTCGCATCAGGGAAATCCAAGGTGGCCTTCACCATCAACCTTCTAACAGGACGGGCCAGACAGTGGGGTACTGCTGAGTGGGAGAAGAAGACGCCTGCACTCAGCCTTTGCCGATGCCCTGAGAGGGTCTTTGATCTGGGAGCCAGCGGAGGTGAGGCACACCTGATGTGGATTGAGTGTGCACAACACACTCACCAGCACGGCCACGGGCTTTTCCGCTTCAATGTGCCTATGGCTTCTAGACCCCTTGTTCCCCAACCAGGAGCAGGAGGCCCCTTAGTCCAGGCGCTCATCCGCGGTGCAAGAGGACTTGGACCAGGGCCCGGGTCGCCCTTCTCCGCTCCTCCAGCCGTTATGAGACAGGGGCCAATTGTCGCTGCACCCTGGCCCCGAGGTGGGTCCAGAGGGTGTGGTTGTCCACCAAGGACCTTCCTTTGGTGGAGTCACGCAAGTTGCCGCCAAGGTTTATTGGACTGCTCATCATTCAGCGGGTCATCAACCCTCCGCCGCACGCGGCTAAAGCTTCCTTGGCCTATGAGAATTCATCCAACGTTTCACGTGTTCAGGGTCAAGCTGGTGAGAGTAAATCCGCTGATGCCCTCCTCCAGGTCACCGCCACCCACCTAGCTTCTCGACGGCCAGCCGGTTTATTCAGTCAGGAAGCTGCTCAGATCGCGCTGGAGGGGACGGGGTCTCCAGTACTTGGCAGACTGGGAGGGACTTTTCCCACCCAGCAAAGTGAAAGTAAACACAGTGAGCATCGAAGGCAGAAAGACTGAGCTCAAGCATCAAAGTCTGTAAGAGAAAAAAGTTACTGAAACTTTCATTTGTCTTGTCTTCACTCACAAAAGATGAAGCAGCATGTACTCATCCCACTTAAACAGTCCTTTTCAGTTGTGTCCATATAATATAAATCCTGTGAAATTTACATTTAGTTATTTAGTAGATACTTTTAACCAAAGTGACTTAAATTAAGCTTCCATTCAACAGTGTTACAGCTGGAACACCACTGGCGACAAGGTGGGTTAAGTGTCTTGCCCAAGGACACAACAACAGTATGAACTGTGGGGAGAGCGGGAATTGAACCAACCTTCCGCTTATAGGACGACAGCTCTACCGCTGAGTCGCTGACAAAAGGTCAAACTATGAATGATTCTTATGAAGAAATTATTATAACTAATATTTTATGTTCATTATTAAAATCCTTCAGACCAAAACATGACAAAAAAAAACAACTGACATCCATGTGGTAAGCTTTCCAGAATGAGTGCACTCCTGATGCACCAATAAGGTTTTAATGTCAGACCATTTTAAATTATTCCAAATTCTTTCCACTGCACCAGACACTCATTTTAATTTATCAAGATTAAATTTAGTCCTGTTTTACACTTATACTTAAGTTTTAATTTTAAAGCGACTCTGGCGGTGTTAAACCTTAAAAGGACTCAATGTAGTCTTTAAATATTTACAGAAAGACTGAATGTTATGGCCGTCATTACTAACCCTTGGGTCGCAACCCCAACTAGTGGTTGCCAGGGCTTCACGACGACCTCTGAAGAAAGAGGCCCAAAATAAATGTTATTTCTATTTAATTTATGTATATATCATTTGTGTGTTCTAAGTTTAAAAAAATGCAACTGTAAATGCAGAGTAGTGGATAGGCGGGCCTAAACAAGGCAAAGGCACCTAAATTGATATGCAGCTCGTTTGGACATGGACAAAATTGAGATAGAGTGCTCCTTTTTTGGTAAGAAACTGGCAAATAAAAGTGAAAGCGACACCAAGTTACTAAACACCCCGAGACCACGGGTAAATTCATTGAGTACTTTGTTAAAAAAAAAAAGAAATGGTGTTCTCAAACAGATCCCAAAACATACAGAAAGTTTTGCCAAAGTTGGAAGTGTTTATGCTATCTAAAAACTATTGATTTACTATGGAAAAAGCCCGGATGTAACGGCCATTTTATTGCCCATTCGTAATGACAATATTGGTGAATAGGGGACCAATGGGCGGATATCATCCATAATTATACAATCTATGCTAACAACACAGTGAAAGATAGGATTGACAGAATGGCGGGAAATACTGAAAATAAGCTAATAGAAAAGCTTAAAAGTGGCTCGTTTGCAATACAGTTGGATGAAACCACCACCGTTGGGGAGGAGGCAATACTAATTGTATAAATACTGTACATTGACAAGCAGGACATGCAGCTGAAGCAGGACATGTCTACTAATCTTCCAACTACCACACGGGGGAAAATAGACACATACTTCCCAAAACAACAATTTGGTGGCATGTTGCACTGATGGAGCATAGACAAGCACTCGCCAGCAAACACCTCAGCAAGGAACTGAACGATACCTTAAAAACTGTTGTCAAAATTGTGAACTTTATTAAAGCACGTCCCCTCAACAAACGACTCTTTGCGCATCTATGTGAAGATGCGGTGCACCAGACACTTCTCCACACTGAGGTTGTCGCGCAGAAAAGTGTTGGAGCGTTTTATAGAGCTTTAAAACCCAATACAAGAGTTCCTTGCTCTCCACAACAAGAAGCTCCTGGAGGAGTTCACAAATGACTTTAAAAACGTCATAATTAGCAGAGATATTTGGTCTGTATAATGAGACAAATACTCCATTATAATCACAGAAACCACTACAATGGAGTGCAAGGAGACTGTGGATTCATTTGTGCGTAAAGTGAAGTACAGAAAAAATGTACTTGCAAATGGCAAACTGCAGACATTGTCATCATCAGAAAAACAATCAAAAATCTAGCAATAAAATTCCTTCAAGGAAAGAAAAAATCTGATCTGCTTGTTTACCCACCACATGGCGCAGCTTAAGAATGAGATGAGATCATGGTTTTCAGACTTTACTGAACACGTAGCTAAAGACACATTGATGATGGACCCATTTCTTGCCAAAGGAGGACGTTGAATATCTTCACACTGACGATGAGTTTATGGAGATTCTTATAAATTCCCTCTCAAAGAGATTCTTTGATGAGCATAGATCAGACATGCCCAAAGTCCGGCCCGGGGGCCAATTATGGCACTAGGTGAGATTTCATGTGGCCCTCAGCTTCAGAGGTAAAATGTACTGTTTATGGCCCCAGCAGCAGCAGCTTTATACAAAACCCATTCAAATCCAACAAAAACCTGTTCAAATCCAACAAAAACCTGTTCAAATCCAACAAAAACCTGTTCAAATTCAACAAAACCTGTTCAAATTCAACAAAAACCTGTTCAAATCCAACTAAAACCTGTTCAAATGTATCTAAAACCTGTTCAAATCCAACTAAAACCCGTTCAAATCCAACTAAAACCTGCACTTGTAAAAAAGAATCAGACGTTGGCCCTTGGAAATTTTCCTTTCATCAGATGCGGCCCGCTTTTCAAGAAGTTTGGACACCCTTGGCATAGATAGACACAGTTTTGGCTTATGAAAGGGCTTGGGAACGCACTCCAGACTGGTGCATCACGCAGTAACCAGATTCATCTTACCTGTGTAAGTGAAATGCAAGCCCAGCGATCTCATTAAAAGTAACCACTTTTGTAGTGTTTGACTGTGAACTCATTCAAGTTTGTTCAAATGTGTACAATTTATACTACAAAAACACATGGCACAGGTCTATTAGTGTTATGCACACTGTTCAAATTATATGAACATTTAATGTAAATTGTTCAGATGGTTTCAGAATAAAAAATAATACAGCCCATATAATTTTTTTTCTAGCACTGCTTGTCGAGGAGAAAACGGGATGGGGGTTGCCAAAAATTCCAATGGTTAAATAAGGGGTCACTTGAGAAAAAGGTTGGGAACCACTGTGTTAAGGGAATTATATATTTCCTGATGTTATTAATTACTAATTGCTCTTAGTCCTGCTCAGGTTATGTACGGCATGATTTAAAATCTAATGTATTGTTTACCTTGGTGAGCAGAGGAGGAGGTAAGGACACTTGCTTCAGATGTGGCATGAGGGTATGAAGGGTGCATGAAGGGTATTTTGCACTCAACGGATTTAAATTGATTCTACGGACAAAAAAAAAGGTTTGATCTGCATAACGTAAAATATACAAGGAACTAAATAGGATTGAATATTGTTTTAAGTAATCAGGATAACTAGCGGCATTAGCTCAGTGGTTGAGCGGCCGTCCTTCAATCGACGGGTGGGCGGATCGATCCCGCGCTCAAACATCCCATAACATCATAACATCTCGCTCTCCTCCACATACTGTCGTTGTGTACTGGGCAAGACACTTAACCCACCTTCACTGCAGTGGTGTTCCAGCTGTAACACTGGTAAATAGTTTAATGTAAAGCGCTTTGAGTGCCTACTAGGTGGAAAAGCGCTATATAAATTAAAAAAAACTTACTATAAAATGAAGGCAGTTGAAAATAAACAATAACCAATTGTTTATCAAAATTGCATTTTATAATCAATGTACAATACTTGACCACTAAAATTAATGCTAATTGTAGGTGTATATTTGGAAAATCTGTGATAACTTCTCAATATTGGTACTTGGGTTTGAGTAAATAAAAGGTTATTAAGATTATTATTATTAACATTTAAAAGCATTTTCTAGTTGCTCACTGTGTTTTACTCACCATTTCCAGTTATCTTTGGATTAATTGATTGTAATATTTTGGATTATTATTAATTGTTGTTAATACTAATACAAAATCTGTGCCTTTTGAACAGAACAGTGCATAAATACAATATTACCGTATTTTTCGGACTATAAGTCGCACCTGAGTATAAGTCGCATCAGTCCAAAAATACATCATGACGAGGAAAAACATATATAAGTCGACCGACTATAAGTCGCATTCATTTAGAACCGTCTATTTACATGTGTTTATAATACACATAATCTCTCCTGGCATTTGCTCAAAAGTTACGTATTTATTATTTCTTAAACATTGTCAACACATTAACTGTGCACCACACCTCATTCCTTGTATTACTGATTATATTTCTGCTAGAGGTTAATACTAGAGTTGCTGTCGTTTGTGAACAGGGCATTTTGTTTGTGCTAGCGGGTTAGCTTACATGCTAGCGGGTTTTTAGCAATTGAGTTAGCGCTTAGCATACCTCGAGTGTTGTGCTTCATTTATTTAAAATCCAAGACCAAGAACAGATATTGGTAATCTGGCAAGTCTGGCAAGGCAAGTTATTCAGCTAATGGTACACAATAGTACACAGAACAACAGGCTGAATATGTATATTAACGTAACACATTAACAGTTAGCTACATATTAGCATAGCACTCACTCCAAACTTTCTTTCTGCTGCTCGATTACCGTATTCGGCTGCATATTTTACTATCTGCAGTTTGTAATCTGCAGAATAGGATTTTCTTTTGGTGGCATTTTGTTTGCATTCAGTCTTTCTCAGTTGTCTTTAAGTTAATATTTCAGTTAACAGTTTTCAGTGGTAGGCTACAGGAGCACTGAGCAGCATAGAGCGCCCTCTC
This sequence comes from Perccottus glenii, assembly GCA_024416835.2. Classification (NCBI taxonomy): domain Eukaryota; kingdom Metazoa; phylum Chordata; class Actinopteri; order Gobiiformes; family Odontobutidae; genus Perccottus; species Perccottus glenii. The sequence goes on along the minus strand of CM044555.2, from coordinate 31,857,780 downwards.
GTGGCTGTAGACGGTAATGTTTTCTATTGGTTCATTTCTCTTGGTTCATTTCTCTCGGTTCATTTTTATCGGTTCATGTCAAATAAATTGATAAATAAGTCGCACCTGACTATAAGTCGCAGGACCAGCCAAACTATGAAAAAAAGTGCGACTTATAGTCCGGAAAATACGGTAGTAAAATCTGTACCACAACATGTTGCAAGTGCTTGTTTTTTATTAAATCTAAATATAGTGTTATAGTGTTTTTTATTTGTTTCAAACGACGTCCTTCTGATTGTTCATAGTATACAGTGCTGTCAAATCATTGGAACCTAAAGTTAAAACGTTGAATAATTTCTTTAGCATTTTGATAATTAAACAATATTTACTATTAATGGTTGCTATTTCAGAAACATGAATAAATATGGAGAAACCAGTTAATTTAACTATTACACATGATGGCTGCCTAATGTTAAACAAAAAACAGAAAAGTGGTAGGAGAAATGTGTAAAAGGATTTGAATGCCAAATTAGTGGAAAAGTCTCGGGTTACTTGACTGGGGAATGAGATGCTGCGTAGCATTACGCTATGGGGGAACATTCTTTGTGTGACTGGTTGTGAAGCACGTGTGTCAAACACGCCAAGAATTGGCTTATATAACCTCTGTTGGTGACGCAGCCCATCAGCAGCAGCTGTGTGATTGAGCGCACCTGAACAGCATGACGCGGAAGCAACTTCAGGTCAACTTTGTCTTAAGAACGGTCGGACACGCCCAGTGCGACACTGCAGCGCAGCATCTCGTTCCCGCTTTTTAAGGGAACAGGGTTACAGTCAAGTAACCTTAGAAGTTCCCTATCAAAAGCTACACTCGATGCTGCGTAGCATTACGCTATGGTGTTGTGAAGTGTGCACAAACACAAAAGAGGTCTCAAGCACGATTCTTGGGATGAGGACATGCATGTCAAGGACATGCAAGCCCGGAGTAGCATGAACATCCAAACTATAAAAACTGATGAATGTGTGCAAGGAGGACCAGCCTGCCGCATCACAAACTTGCTGCAGAGGGGCACCTTTTGCTAGAGCTGTTGAAGCTGCAACCACCTAGTAGAATGAGCCCTCACACCTATGGACGAAATTTCACCGCGCCTCATAGGCTAGGGCAATGGCATCCCCAACATAATATAGGCTGTGTCCAAATTCAGGGTCTACATCCTTCGAGTACTCATTTGAAGGATGTTACGCCACAGTGCCGCGACAAAGGCTGTCTAAATTGTAAGATCCTTTAAATGTGGCCCACAAATACATCCTCCTTTTCCCGAAAGGATGGGTGTGGTGGATCCTTTCCGTCCTACCTATCCCATAATTCTTTCGGCAGAGCGTAATGGCGAACGGCGGTAGCGGAGTGGGAGAGGAGTATGCTTTTAGATCCTGACAAAACAAGCTAAAGTTTATGCTTCGCTCAATGAATTTGTAGGTAATGGCTTACCTGGATATGACTGTCTTATAGTCTGATATAAAAAACTATCCGACAGGAGGGCACGTACTGGACACAGTAAGTGAAATCTCTCCTGCTCCGGTGTTGTAAATGGCGGAGGACAGAAGGATTCAAGAATGACCGGATTTAGGGTCGAGAATGGAAGATAATTAGGGTGAGGGTGCAAAATGGCTTTGACCAGCCCAGGGGCAAAGTCTAGGCAGGATGGCAAACTGCTGGAGGAAGTATTTCAGGGCCACAAATACAGCCTTCATCTCGAGACAATTGATGTGCCATGCGAGAAGATAGCCTCTCCATATCCCTGGATGGACGGCCATCTAAGACCGCGCCCCAGCCCGTGAGGGATGCATCTGTTGTTAGCATTATGCGACGACAACATGAACCTAGAGTGGGACCCTAAGTGAGAACCAGGGGTCTGAACCACATAGATAGGGTACGAAGTAGTAACCCTCTGCTTCAGGGGATTGGCCCTTGGATGAAACCCCCTGGCTCTGAGCCACAGCTGAGACGGTCTCATATGCAGAAGGCTGAGCTCATGGCATCTGCATCACCGTGGATGCAGATGCCATGAGACACAATATTCTTTTTGAAGAAGTGCACAGTAACTTCTTGGCCTAGCCTGATAGCCTTGAGGGTAGTTAGAATGGACTCGACACGTGGAGAAGACAGATGTGCCTGCATCTCGGTTGAGTCCCAATCAACCCCTAGATATGTTGTACTCTGCAGCAGATAGAACACTCTAAACAACATCTAAACAAGAAATAGAAAATTTTGAGAGACAATTAGAACAGGCATCAACAGAATCCATAGTACATGAATACCAGCCCGTGAGGGATGCATCTGTCATTAGCATCATGCGACGACAACACGGACCTAGAATGGGAACCAAAGTGAGAAAAGGGAGTCTGAACCACATAGATAGGGTACGAAGCTCTCAGCGCGCAACCCTTATCTGTTTCAGGGGGTTGGCTCTTGGTTGAAACCCCCTGGATCTGCGCCACTGCTGAAATGGTCTCATGTGCGGGAGCCCCAAAGGTATCACCGTGGATGTAGATGCCATAAGACTCAATATTCCTTGGAAAGAAGTGCACAGTCACTTCCTGGCCTAGCCTGATAGCCTTCAGGGTAGTTAGAATGGGCTCGACACGTGCAGGAGGCAGATGTGCCTGCATATCGGTTGAGTCCCAAACAACCCCTAGATATGTTGTACTAGGGGGCGCGGCAGAGAAAACACTCTACTTGGCGTTGAGTCTCAACCCTAGAGATTTGAGATGAGCTAGGACAACATGTCGAAGCACTAGCTCCTGAGACTGAGCTACTATAAGCCAGTCGTCAATATAGTTCAAAATGCGGATGTCCTGGAGTCGCAAAGGAGCCAAGGCAGCATCCATGCATTTTGTTTACGTACAGGGTGACAAGGCCAGGTCTAACGGAAGAACCCGATACTGGTACGCTTTGCCCCCGCAAGCGACCCTCAGGGACTTTCTGTGCTGTGGCAGGATTTCTATGTGAAAATATGCGTCCTTTAGATCGATCTGGGACACATTTTTATTGTGAGCATTTTGAATTTAATGCTTTGAGGTAGCGGTTTAACCCGCAAAGGTCTAAAATCGAGCACAACCCCCCGTTTTTTTAAATTTTTTTTTTGAACTAGAAAATACCGGCTTTAAACCCGGATTGTCTGTCTGGTGGGTGAAAACATTCTGTAGCCCCTATGTCCAGCAGAACCTGCAGTTCTTGTTCTTTCTTCTTGTCAATACATGCGCCGTCCCTGGTTTCACAGAAGTGGAGACCATGACGATAGGCAAACTGAATCCTGTAGCCTCTGGCCACAGTCCTCATTACCCACGGGGAGATATTTGGCTGTGGCACCCATGCTGCCAGTTTAATTTTGCGGGGGTGTAAGACATCCGCCGTCCTGAACCAAGGCAGGAGACAGCCGGACACTTAACATTACGCTGGAGACCACTGCTCCCCGAAACGCCAGTGGCGGCGGAAGAAAACAGCAGTCTCCAGAGGGTGCCAACATGGAGTCTTTATTCTCCGTTGTATTTTGTTGCGCCCCCACCCATGGCAGGACCGCCTATTTCAGGACCTCCTTTTACTGGCGAAGATGAAATTCCGCAGGTCCGGCCTCTTTGGAGTAGCGCAAAAATCTGCGCCTGCAGTCCTTTACGGGGGCCGCCACACTCTCCTACTGGGACACTTGCACAGACCTGTTTTGAGTGTTTAGAGGGGGCCCTGCTCCTGCGGCCACCCAATATTGAGCAGCGCCACTGCTCTTGTAACCAACCAAGCGGCTCCTCAACGCCACGTCAGAGCGGGAGGAGCGCTCCGAGGCAGAGGCGCCCGCAGAAGCCAGGGATGAGGCATCATCAACATGCTCGCGGGAAGCGCCGGAGCGTGCGCGCCCTACCACAGAGACGATGTCCGCCTCATCTGGAGAGAGCGCGATGGACATAGGACTCTCTGATCCCCGCGCCACACCCAGATCGCACGCGACCCCCATGCACGCAAAACAAAATTCATGGTGATCATCATCAGAAATGAGCCTCTGGCACGGTGGAGCACATTCCTCCTGAGCTCAGCCATAGTTTTTATGCGCTCTTAAATATATATAAGAACGGTCTTACTTTATTGCAGCGAGTAGGTTGCCCACACTTCACACATAAGCGGTCTGAAGACAAACAAAACCTGAAGACGCTTCCGCGTCATGCGTTCTTATACCCTGTTCAGGTGCGCTCAATCACACAGCTGCCGCTGATGAGCTGCGTCACCATCAGAGGTTATTTAAGCCAATTCTTGGCGTGTTTGACACACATGCTTCACAACCGGTCACACAAAGAATGTTCCCCCTAATGCTACGCAGCATCGAGTGTAGCTTTTAATAGGGAACATGACCTTAGCAATTAAAAAATCTATTTGAATGTGTCACGATTAAGATTAATATTGGAAATACGCAAAAACATACTTCTTTCTTGTAGAGCACCTGGTGGTCAAATCATCACACACAATCTGAATCTTCATTTGTGGGGATTTAAAGAAAAAAAAAGGTTGTTAAAATTAACACGTTAACTTTTTGCATTAATTTGTTTGGATTAGTGTGTCAAAAATAATTAACTCAATTGTTAATTTGACGTAATGCCCTCTCCACACCGCCGCACCTCATTTCTGTTTCCTTCGGCCAACGCGGCTGCACACTCAAGCAAGCAATGGAAAACAAAACAGGAATATTCTGCTTTAAGGGATTACCAAATGGTTCCTTGGAAAAGAGTAAAGTAACATGGATGATTTTTTAAAGGTTTAAAGGTTTTATTTCACCACAGCTCTAGTGTAGGTCTGTGTGTGACTGTGACTTGGTGGTGGTCGGAGAAGGCGTTGAGTGCCTAGTGTTTGGAAACCCCCCGCTCTGTCAGCCCCAGGTTAGCCCCAGGTTATTTGTAAAATCATTAATAGACTGGACTTTTTTTCTATGTAAAACCAAACCACAATCACAATTTACATGCTATACAAATGTTAAATAAAGTAAAAGTGAAATGATTAAAAAAAATAATTACCTTCTAAGTCTGTGTTTATTAAAAGTTGACAAATTGTGTAATTAATTGCGATTATTTACAGCCAGACCTGCGATTAATTAGTAATTTTTTTTAATTTATTCACAGCCCTAGTTAAAACACAAAGTTTCAGAGACATTTGTTGATATTATGTGTAGTCTTTCTTTATAACTGATGATCACAAGGTGGACCATGCAGGACTTTATGGGTGTGTTCAAACAGCTGAGTGATGGTCACTGCCCAAATACTGCACATGAGCATTGCCAGGCTCACAGATGACCAAAAAAATGTAAATTAAAAGTAAATGCAAAAGATGATTATAGAAATTTAATTTGAAGTAAATAAAACAATATTCTGAAAATGTTTCTTTTCCTAATTAGATTATGTAAATATGTAAAAGCTTTTGACACAATAGATCTAGCAAAACTATTTCTGATCTATACAAATGTTTTATATTTTGTCTCAACTAATAAAAATGTATCATATTTGCAGACGATAGCATTATACAGTTACAGTTAAAGACCTACAACTAATGGTAACTGAGATTACAACTGAGGTGAACAAAATTAAGGAATGGTAAAAGTAATAGGTTCTCATTAAAAAAATAAAACATAAACAAAAATTATAGTATTTAGAGATACAGGAAAGAAGAATAAAGAGATACTAATTGATGAAGTACCAACAGGAAAATATGAAGGAAAATACAACAGTGAGCTGGACTAGTGGCGTGAGTGTCCCTCGAGGTGTCCCTAATAAATATAAATCTAGAAATCAGCAGCAAGATTTGAATCTATTCTCTTTTGAAACAATTAATACAAATGTGGATTGGATTGGCTATATTTATTATAACCAACAGAGATTTATTAATTACACCAGAGATGCTTTTACTGATAACAAATAACAAAAGTCAGACAAAACTTGTCTAATGACCGGACAAAACAGAATGGCACTAAACAAGCTTGTAGCTGAAAGGGCTGAGGTCTGCAAAATGATTTCAGCCTAAATAACCCAGCTCTTGATAGCAGCATAACTAAGGCCTTATAAACAGACTTCACACTCTAGCACACTCTGGAATAAAGTACTTAATCTTGACCTGGTTTGACAAAATGTTTGAGAAAATGGCTTGAATTTTTTATCTGTATTGATAAACATCAATCATTTTGCTTGTGTTGCATTCCATGTGTCCGGATTGATTAATGTAGCCTTTACTAGGTCAATTTCCTGGACATGCACCTGCTGAGCAACACTATGGCTTTGACCTCAGACAATGAATCTGATCTGATCGTTCGCATGTACACCAACGGGACAATGGTTTAACTTAATGACTGATCATACCAAAGTCCTAAGGTCCGTATGAGTCACAGAATTTATCATGCTTAAGAGAATTGATTTTAATCATTATGTGCGAATGTACACGTCTCACTCAGAGGTCGCATTAACCGAATATTTCCCGGGTTTTTTTTAGCAGGGATGGATAAATCTGAATGCCATCCGTCATTTTGACGGATTATTCTGAGGGTGATCTATTGTAATTCCTACTCCTGACCAGTTGGTGGGGAATGTACATATATCAATCAGCAATTATCTTGAATCGTGTTGTCTTTGTCACGCTGCATTCAGTTGCAAAAAGGTCACGGCAGCTGAGTGCGAGTAGTTTTTAGTGAGTAGTATAGGGGGAGTTTTTAGTGAGTAGTATAGTTCTGTTATTGTAAATAAAGGTGAAAAAAGAGGACATGATGCAGTGGAGGATGAAGGACAAACGGAGAACACTGGGACAAATAAAACAAATAATCTGTCCTCTATGCTCGTCTTAAATTTCTTGAAACTTGAGTAAAACAAAAAGCCATTATAAGTATTATTAAAGTATGAAAATTGAATTTTTGAAAATGAAATTTTACAACGTCATTCCACAAAATGACAAAGAGAGACAATTTATTCTTTTCCGGCATGGCCGAATCATCCACCGAAGACCCCGAAAAATCTGTTAAGGACTTCATGGTTAACCAGCTCAAACTTACACCAGAGACTGTTGACATTTACATTACATTTATTCATTTAGCTGACGCTTTATCCAAAGCGACTTACATTGTTCTAATGTAATTACCAGTGTTACAGTCACTGGGGCAAGGTGGGTTAAGTGTCTTGCCCAAGGACACAACGACAGTATGAACTGTGGGGAGAGTGGGAATCGAACCGCCTACCTTCTGGTTGAAAGACGACCACTCTACCCACTGAGCTACTGCCGCCCCGTTGAGCACATCACCTTCCAGCCCAGCATACATCGCTTAGACAGAAACTTCTCAATTCCACCCGACCCGGCCCATTATCGTCAAATTTGAACATTTCAAACAAAAGTACTGGTTCAACGTCAGGGCCGGCAGTTAAAAGGTACTCATTACGGACTCAACGACCAATTCCCACAAGAGATCATCCGCAGACGTAAGCTACTCTTCCCTATCCGCAAGACAATGATCAATCAAGGTAAAAAAGCAATCATTACAGTAGACAAACTATATATCGATGGACAATTGTTCAGAGACAAGGACACTACTCCTGGCTTTACTAATTCTAAACTACTAGCACCATGCACACATTGTATACTAAATGCACCAAATTAGCCTTTTTGCTCCCTGTTTATATGTTTTGTTGTTAGTTATAAGTATTTATGTTTGTCCCGTTTTGTTTGCCATATGGTACTGTAGATCTACAAGTACACACACACACACACACACACACACACACACACACACACACACACACACACACAACCACATTCACATCCATGCACACAGACTTATGTTCAAACAATGTAATTGTGAAATACACACTATCTTCATGCAGCTAAAATTCTTAACCTGGAACATTCGTGGAGTTGCCTCACAAATAAAAAAAAATAAAGTCCTAAATTACCTAAAAAAGACGCAAGCTGATATATGTCTAATACAGGAAACACACTTCTCACAATCTACACAAAACAGCTTAAAACTACACATTTTAACCACTGTTTTTCCTCCTACTATAACTCAAAACAAAGAGGAGTTTGCATATTAATAAACAAAAATACAATTTAACCACCATACAACTATTTCAGATCCTGAAGGTCGTTTTATCATTATTAATATTTCAATTAACAATAAACCAATCACTATTGGCAACATTTATGGACCAAATTCTGACGATCCCTCCTTCTTTTCAATTTTTTACTCTCTCTCAAATCTTTCCAGCGGCTCAATAATTATAGGAGGAGACTTTAATACGGTAATCAATCCATCATTGGACAGGTCAAAATATAAAGGCAAATCCTGGCAGTCCTCCCAAACAAGGCCTGCCAGGTCTTGGCGATGGTTGGAGGCTACAACACCCACTTGACAGAGAATATACTTTTATTCTAATGTCCACCAAACCTACTCCGCATTGACTTCTTTTTAACCAGTAACTCAATCATACCAAATATCAAAGAAACCAAAATTCATCCCATCAATATTAGTGACCATTCTCCAGTAACTCTCACATGGATCCCATCTGTAATGCAAAAACACCCCACCAGATGGCGTTTTAACATATCTCTATTGAAAGATTCAGAATTTGACAGTTACTTCAAGGGAGAGTGGGCATCCTTCCTTGAAATAAATGACTCTCCAAAGTCGCCAGCATCACTGCTCTGGGAGACATGGAAGGTAGTATTACGGGAAAAATCATATCATATTCAGTCCATAAAAAAGAAGGAAAAAGAAAAAGAAGACCAACTGGAAGAAACAATAAAAATTAGAAATTTTACACGCAAATAACCAATCGAAACTATCTATAAAGAATTAAGAGAAAATAAATTTTGCTTAATGAAATAATAAACAAAAGAAACCAGTTTTTGATTCACAGACTTCGTCACAAAACTTTTCATCACAGCAATAAATCCGGAAAATATTTAGCCAGTCAAATTAAAAGAAATAAAGAAAAACAGCTATAACATCCATTAGAAACTCAGCAGGAAGCTAACCAATTCACCTACCGAGATAAACAAAATATTTGAAGAATACTATACAAAATTATACTCATCTGATATGGACCCAAATCAAGAAGACATAAACCAATTCCTTGATAACATCATTTTACCAAAACTCAACACAGAACAAATTACCTCTCTCGAATTACCAATCACTGAAAAAGAACTTCACTCTGCATTGAAACATATGCATAATAATAAAGCACCAGGACCGGATGGCTTCCCCGCTGAGTTCTACGAACATTTTTGGTCATCTTTATACCCACTATTCAGTAGAACAATAACGGAAATAAAACAAAATGCTAAAATTCCCATCCCACATGAATACAGTTCTTATATCACTCATTCCTAAACGTAACAAAGATAATACCCTCACATCTAACTACCGTCCTATTTCACTTATAAATGTCGACATAAAAATAATTAGCAAAGCATTATCTCATAGAATTGAGAAAATTATATCATATATCATCCATCCTGATCAGACCGGCTTTATAAAAGGTAGACACGCATCTAACAATACCCGTAGATTATATAATTTAATGCATTACTCTTCAGTACAACAGAAAGATACTCTCATTGCCACATTAGACGCTGAAAAAGCTTTTGATAGGGTTAACTGGAAATTTTTATTCACCACACTACAAAAATTTGGCTTTTATTAATTGGATTAAGATTTTATATACATCACCATCTGCCACAGTCACAACCAATGGACTAACATCACAAAGCTTCACACTGCACAGGGGGACAAGGCAGGGATGTCCACTCTCTCCATCTCTATTTACTATTTTTATTGAACCTTTAGCAGCAGCTATCCGTCAAAATTCAGCAATCAAAGGCATTGAAACACCACAACAAACACATAAAATCTCACTCTATGCAGATGATATTCTACTATTTATACAAGAACCCCTAGCATCTATTCAAGAAATAATTAAAATTAAAGCCGCAAGCGGCGATAAAGGCCCTCGCCTCCCTTGAGACCGCGGGGACACATGCACTCGGAGGATTGCATTTCGTGTTTTAAATCGTAAACTTCACGGTAATGTGTTATGAGAATTTTATTCTTATAATTGTGTATATTGTTTATAGTTAGTTGGTGCTCATAGTTCTCTACAGGTCATGTCAAATCATGTTATGTCCTCCATGTTATTCCAAGCATGGTGTAGACGTAACTAAAGACATGGCTTGCCGGAGGACTTCTGCACCTGGAGCCTGGAGCTGGGGCCTTGAGGGGAGGGTGTATGCAAGATACACCTCCCACTGACAGCCCCCACTTTAGTGATATAAAATGTAATGTTTTGCTTACCTCTGTAAGCAAAACGCACGATGTACCTTTGTTGTATCTGTGTAATTTGCTTCCCTTGCAAGGAATAAAACCTGGCCTTTCGCTTTTTATAATATAATCTGTCTCCGTGTCTCTCTGGATAATATAAGGATATAGAATTCTTATAACATTTGGTGCCGTGACCCGGATCTCAATATTCGTGTTTCTCATACAAAGAGGTGAACTGACGTGCACGGAGAAATGCAAAAACAATGCATTTCTTGTAAGTCCCAAGCTGTGCTATTTAGCAGTAAGGGCCAGATATCCCCTCTTTGTGTGTGGGCACGATGACGAGATCTGGACGTAAAAAAAAGAGAAGAGCAGAGAGACGAGAGGACAGAAAAGACAGTCTGGCTGCGGAACAACTGGACTATTGGACTAAAAATTCAGGTAAACAGCTGTTTAATTTATTTTTGGTGTGTGTGTGTGTGACTTTTGTTTTAATACCAAAGCTTCCGGAAGTAGCTAGTTTTGGAAATCTGGCGTATGTTGAGCGGGCTGCATGTAAGTTACATCACCAATAGTTGATGTTTTTCCATGAAGTTGGCCAGCATAGGAGATTCTTAAACGCTGATAACGCTTTGTCGAGACCCTGCCTATATGGTTTATGGTGAGATTGAAAGCTGGGAAAAAGTATGTGTTTCAGTCGAGACCCTGCCTGCGTGGTTTATGGTGAGATTGTAAACGGGATATTCTGATGTTAATCTGTGTTAAAGCTTGTTGTCTTGCTAGATTGTAGTTTGATAGATACCTTATGCTTTGTAAGTCTTCAGGTGTTTCTTGAAACGGACCCGCGCGTTTAGTTCATTTGGCCGTGACAAGGGCGGGACTCTATGGCACTAGATAGTTCACCTGATTACAAGAAGGAGTATGGGGTCTAAATAGCTTGTCTAGAGAGCACAAGAATTTATCTTAGATTAATAATCACGTATCGTAATACGCCACAATCGAACTGCCTTGCATAGCTAGTATTGTTGGTTTATGGTGCGACACTCACACGGGAAGTGTGGGATATGCACAGGAAAAGCTCGAGCTGACTCTTTAATCGAGACCCTGCCGAAACCTATGGTTAATGGTGAGATGAGAGTCCTGTCGCGTTGGACGTGACGTATAGAAAGACGTAGGCCTACGTATAGTGTTCACTGCATGTGAAGCGGTGATTTTTAAAAGCCCACGAGCTTTTATGAAAAATGTTCACTGCTGGTGACGCGGTGAGTTAGAGAAAAAAAAAAGCCCACTGAAAGTGACGGGGCTTATACTGAGAATTGTTGTCAATACTGAGAATTGTTGACCTAAAAAGTTAAAGATAAAGGTGTGTTTGAGAGAATAAATGTGTTATGAATGGGCCATTGTTGGATGAAGAATGAGTCTAATGATGTGAATCAGAACAAAAGTAATGTTTTTGTTTAGAGAAAGTTTGAACAACATGAGAGAGAAAGGTAGCTTCCATAAGCTATTTTTCTAGTTAAAAAAAAAAAAAGAGAAGTAGAGAAGAGATTTTTGAAAAGAAGTACACACATGTACTTCAAAACACTAATCATTTGTATTTTGTTTAAATGTTTCTGGAGCATCTAGGTCTCGGCCTCCCTCCCTCCGGAAAACAGTGTCCTCTCCAAAAACCTTCCTCTGCACCCCACCTCCCACATGCTCCTTTTCGGCTGAGAAAAAAAAAGGAAAAGGCTGGCAGACGAGCAGCAACACGGAAGCGGTAAGATAAACGAATTCAGACAATCGTTTATTTGTTTTAAATTTTGATCTATTGAGATTGACCAAAAAGGTATTTGTAAAGTGTGTTTGCAAATTGGATGAAACTTGAAATTAATATGAATGTAATGTATTTCTCTGAGGAAAAATGCACAATTGCCATGGAGACGAGAGCGAGGTGGAGGTGGGCGTGACAGACGAGAGGGCACTGGGAGGAGGAGGAGGAGGTCGAAACTGGGTCCAGACGAGAGACGAGGGAATGACCTCATGAACTGACCGCTGCAACTAACAGGTCAGGTACATAAACACATAAACACATGTAAATACAGACACATAACGAAACAAACACGGACACATGAGACACACATCTACAGAGAAGGATGTGATTTTGGTTTAGGAGGGAAAATAATGAGTATTCTGTTAAAGAACAGAGTTGGTTTTGAATTTAATGTGACATGGAAATGTGAACATTAAAGGTTTAAAGAAGTTAAAGATCCAACACTTGGATCCTAAAAGTAGTGATTGATGTTTTGCTAAACAATTTTGTGTATCTATTAGTACAAGGACTAATAGAGGTCCTTAATATCAGTGTGGTTCAAACACACGGTATAACGCCAATGAAAATGAATACTTTGTAATTGGAAGAATTTAAATATATGTTTTAAAGTTGAATTGTGCAGAGTAAGTTTATAAAGATAATATAACTTTCTAGTTGGGCCATAAGCTTATATTTAAAAGAGAACAAGGTTACCAGAACCTAGATGAAGAAAAGAGGCATTTATGTATTTCTCTGGTTTGGTTCTAACAAAGTGTGAAAATGGAGAAAGTGGATTCAAAACAACCACTGTTTGGATTCACAGGAATGTTTCAAAACAAGATAACATTCTATGCAAGTCAATGTAACAGGAGCTTCACAGCACCCTGCTTTCGCTCCCAAGAGCGAGAAATGTTTTGTTTTGGGTTTTTTTGTTTTTTTTAGCTCCACAGACATGGTGGGAGCCTTTGCATTAAACAAACTTTTAATGTTGAGAAGAATACTGAGTTAGAAATGTCAGTGACAGAAACAGATTGCACTGAACTAATGTGTTAAATAAAGTTTATGATACTTAATTATGAAAACTGTTGAACCTTCTGACAGGTCTGTTGATATGAATAAAGTCCACATTTGAGTTTTATTGAATCTATGAAACATGATTTGGTAAACTAAACGATTGAATTAATGAGATTGAATATGGTTTTTGAGAAGAAAAACTTAAAGTTTAAGTAATTGGAAAATTGAAATGAAGATAGTTCAAAATAAATAATAATCATTATTTATTTTGGTACTTTATAATTAAGGTATAGTGTGATCTATGCAATAAAGATTTAAACTGTAATGTAAATTGGTAATCTGGTTTTGGTGATTAAAAACATATCTATGTTAAAACAGTTCAAATTGTTAAAATGATCTTAAATGATTTTAGTTTGAAAAATTAAAGTTAATGAAAAATAAGTGAATAAAAGATAATTGTTAAACTAACAAGGTGAATTGTTAAAGTTTAAGAGCATATGCCAATGGCTCGCTGGGTTTTAATCACTGTTCAAGTGATTTAAGAATTTTTTTGAGTACAGGGACTAACACAAGGTCCTTTTGAACAGACGTTAAGTTTTGTTTTGGTTTTGGGTTTTGACAAACTTTAGGTCGTTGTAACCTAAAGAAAAAGAAAAAAGAGGTTGAGATGTTACATTTTATTAAATGAACAGTAATGATGATTACAATTTTGGTGAATTTGAATAAAGAAAGAGAGACACGTTATTTTGATTTTACATTTGATGTTAAAGTTTCTGTTTAACATTGAGTGAGGTGAATTCTTTATGGGACATCTGAATGCCAAATTAGTGGAAACATAAAAATAGTAATTGATAAAACGTTTTATGTTACATTTAAATTAATATGGGAAAAATACAAAAACAAACTGGTTTATTGTATTTAGCACCTGGTGTTAAACTGAGTTTACAGAGACAGTATAGAACAAATCTATACTGAATACAATCTTGAAGAAATTTTATTTAAAAATAAAGCAGAATTTGAGAGGAAATTTGTTGATTTTATGTTTGGTCTTTCCTTTAAAAAAAAAAACGACAGTCACAAAGGTGATGGTGTTTTGGAGGAAAGCAGTGAACAGCAGAGGAGACATGCTGCTGTTACTGGTTTAACCCCAGAGAGGGGGTCTGAACCTAAGGGTGATTAAGAAATTTTGTTTTGAAGTAAGAGAAAATGTGTTTTCTTTCTAAGAAAGTAATTTGAGGTAAATTAAACAATATTTTGAGAATATTCTAATTTAAAAGAACGTGAAATAAATTGTGAATTGAAGGTGAATGTTTAAAAGTTTGTAAAATAGATCATGAGAAACAAGTTCTGATCTATATAAATTATTTATGTTTGCATCAACTGAGTTAAAATTTATCTAATTGTGGATGATACCAATTACAGTTACAGGTAAAGACCTACAACTAATGGTAACTAAAAAATTAAAACTGAACTAAACAAAGTTAAGTTTTAAATATAACATGAACAAAAGGGATGCTATTTGGGAAAACATAAAGAAGATGAATAATTAGAAATGCTAATTAATGAAATAACAATTTAAGGTGGTAATTGGGAAAACCATTCTGGTTTGACTTTATTTTGATTTTTTTAACTTTTATTTGATTTTTGTTTATTTATTTTTTATTTTTTGGTATTTTGAGCCATGGTTGTCCCACGTCTCAAAAAGGGGAGAGATGAAGGTTTAAATAAAACTGTGTTAAAGTGCTGAAGGGATGCTTGGTTAACCTAATGGTTAGCATGAGGCTGAAACAACAGTGTTTAATACAGTTAAAAGTTTAAATCAAATAATGAAATAAAGAAAGTGACAGGACTTTTCTGGAGAAGCACTGTTTAGTCTGATTAAACCTTTTCAGATTAAAGTAGATTTCCAGCAGACCATATCTGTGGAAACAGGGTTTATCTGCTGTTTCAATTTTATGGTTTGATCATTTTAAGGGCTTTTATGGTTTCGTTTGACGAAAACCTAGGAGGCACTTTCTATGGGTCTATAATGTCAGATAACGTTCTGATTTGTTTGTTTGTTCTTTATTTGGATGGAAGCCAACTACAACAAGTATACCAGTTCAGAAAAGGAGTTTTGACAATTAATATAGCCACCACCAGTAAGAGCTAAGATTAACAGAGTTCTTTGAACTTATATCATCTTGGTTTACACCTGTGAAGGGAAGTACACCTGTGAGCAGGGCTAGTGACGGGGGTCACATGACATGACTTCCTGTGACATCACTCTGAACTTGACAAACGTAGAGAAAGGGACAGGTGCAGTGCAAAGCAGAAGTCTGGAGGTTTTATGAAAGTAAGACCATTAGACCAGCGTTGCCTGCTGACCGGAAACATGCGTCCTTAAAGGATCCTCGTTTTATTTGTGTTCACATACAATGTGACGGAGAACATCGTGAGTGGAAACTCACACTTTAGGAGCCAAACAGCAGCTCCTCAGGTTCATTTGAGAGCCCCATTTACATCGATTTACAGAGGTGTCCTTCGAACGGTGTCCTTAATGAATATAAGGCTAAAATTAAATTAGCATTAGGATTTGAATTTTTACCATTTGAGACAATTTATGAAAATGTGGATTAAATTAAGTATATTTATAAACAACAAAGGTTTATGAATTGTATGAGATGCTGTAACTGTTAATTAAAACTGGAAATAAGAGGAAACTGGTCCAAGGACTGGACAGAATTAAATAGCACTGAGCATGCTTTTAGCTGAAGAGGGGGGATCTGCAAAAGGATTTCCTCCAAAGTAACACAGGACTAGTTACAGCAGAACTAAAGTCTTTGAGAAAGGACTTCAAACTCTAACAGAGGAATTAGAGTATTCTGGAATAGAGAAATTAATTTTGACCTGGTTTTACAACATATTTGGAAGATTTACTGGGATTTTAGAATCTGTATTGAGATACAGTACATGTACTTGTTGTTGCACTTCCATGTCTAATAACGTTTGTTTATGTTGCTTTCCATGTATCCGGAGCTTGTTGGTGAGATTGATGAATGTGGCCATTGCTGGGTCAACATTCCTGGACATGCACCTGCCAAACGACTAAGGTCAAGGCTTTGACCTCAGATGAACACTTTGATATCTGAGGGACGTTATTGTTTGCATGTACACCAACGGGACAACAGCTCCAGGACGGATCATACTACAGACCTAAGGGCCGTATGGTTCATTGAATTGATTATGCTGAAGAGAATTGATTTTAATCATTATGAATGTGCATATGTCTCACTCCATGTGTTTTTCTTTTCGTTACAGGGACAGAAATGGACAGGCAGGGACAGGCCAGAGATCTTGAGTCCAATGGGTGACCAGCTCAACCTCTGGCAAATTTTTCTACTTTATTTTGGAGTGACACTGTGTTTTGATTTATGATTTATGGACATTTATGATTTATGGACTTTAAAGAATTTGACTTTGAAGAATCAGTGCATTACTCTGTGGGTTCCCATTTGATTTGAAACATATCCATTATAATCATTTATTGTGTTTGTTTTGACATGTGTTGTAAGTTAATCATTTGAAGTGATTACATACGCTTGATGCTTGATGTTTGTGTTTTGTCACCGCCTTTGGGGCAAGGGGTGGATAGAAGAGTTTTCCCAGCTTTAGGTCATTTTACCAATGGGTCAAAATGTTCTTCTGGCTAGGTCAACGCCCTGCTGGGTTTTCGCTTCTGTCATAGTTTAAAGCTCAAAATCAAGCTAGTAGGGTGTTTATGCTAATTGTTATCAGCATAAAGAGGGGGGAATGTTATGAGAATTTTATTCTTATAATTGTGTATATTGTTTATAGTTAGTTGGTGCTCATAGTTCTCTACAGGTCATGTCAAATCATGTTATGTCCTCCATGTTATTCCAAGCATGGTGTAGACGTAACTAAAGACATGGCTTGCCGGAGGACTTCTGCACCTGGAGCCTGGAGCTGGGGCCTTGAGGGGAGGGTGTATGCAAGATACACCTCCCACTGACAGCCCCCACTTTAGTGATATAAAATGTAATGTTTTGCTTACCTCTGTAAGCAAAACGCACGATGTACCTTTGTTGTATCTGTGTAATTTGCTTCCCTTGCAAGGAATAAAACCTGGCCTTTCGCTTTTTATAATATAATCTGTCTCCGTGTCTCTCTGGATAATATAAGGATATAGAATTCTTTTGGACATATAGAATTCTTATAACATAATGTCAAATAACCGGGCCTGTGCTACTGCTGGGGCCTGCTACACAACCTTGTAATTTAGAGTTAAAGGTCTCCACAATCCCTGGTTTTCCTGGAAGCTGTCTGAACCTTTGAAAATAATAGATTATGCTTAGGCTAAGGCGAGAAAAACAAAGTACTGGCTGGAGATTTGAGATGACTCAGGAATCGCTGCACCCCCCTGTTTAAAAAGGCAAAATGTAAATATTACTTGTCTAAAAGTACAAGGTTACAAGTTCCAAAGGATTCTGAGGAGTTTTCTAAGACTCTAGCCGTGGCTCTGGAGGGGCCTCCTCTAAAGGAAGGATCCTGGCAATTGGGAAATGGCATTTATTTCCCAAAGAAATGGCTGCCTCTTCACAGACTCATAACGACCACAGCCACAAATGTATCAAAAAACAAATTGATAACTTTTTTGGCACACGTGTCTAGATGATACTCACCAAATTTGGAGCTGTTTAGATGAAAAGCCTTTAGACACAAGGGGTGAGATTTAGGTGGTCATGTATTCCACCCAACATAGTAGATTTCCTGTTGAGTTTATGGTATGGCTGTAATAAACTTTTCTGTTTTCCCTGAGGTGTCCCATGGATGTAGCAAGTTTTGTATTTCTACATTGGAAAAATTTACTTTCATTTTCCATAGGCCCAATGTATTTTGACTTTTCTAGGGGTCGCCACTGAGTCATTTTTCGTATATTCTTTTCGGCGACTTCAAATACATAATTTTTTCGCCGGGCTTGAAGTCTGGGACCAATAAAAATGACTTTAAGTTGCACGTTTACTGGGTCAAATTGAAAATCATTTTGCAGAAAAATTATAATAAAAAAATATATACCAAATTATAATAAAAAAAAATATAACTCGAGCAAAAAAGTCCAGAAAAACACTTGTCTATTTTACATACATGTGTTTAGCTCATTTTGCCCAAGTTTGGTGTCTGTGGAATGAAGCAGCTATTTTCTGTGTTCTTTTAAAAAAGAGGTGTATTTTAAGTCGGTTCACATTTTCAATTCAAAATGGCCGCCTTCCCGTGGGTGATAGGGTATGGACCCATTGGCTTTTTTTGTTCATAAGCCCATGGTGGATGTGTGTACCAAGTTTCATTTGCCTACGACAAACTAATATTTTCACTTCCCATTGACTTTTTTCACATTTTTGGGACGTTGCTATGGCAACACATTTACAGATAGGGGGTGGTTGTCATTGGCTTTTATGCTCGTCATGACATAAGAGATGTGTGTACCAAATTTTATGTCTCTATGACAAACTAAATTCTTGGGTCCCATTATAAGTTTGTAGGGGGCGCTGGAGAGCCATTTCTAAAGATAACCCTTTTATTTACATATTTTTTTGTTCAGGTCATGAATGTGCACAAACGCCTTTTTGGGTCCAACTCGATCTGAGAAGCCGTTTGAGAGTTAAGAGACGTTTTATTTTCACAAAAATGGCCACCTTGTTACAGGCTTGCCACACCCATACCCGATAAGATATCAACAACAAAGTTACAATTTAGGTTGGCACATGTGTCTAGATGATACTCACCAAATTTGGGGCCATTTAGATTAAAACACAATGATTTGCATCTTTCTGCGCAAGTGCGATTTTAGTGGTCGCGTTTCACCCCACATGGCGGACTTCCTGTTGAGTTTAGGGTGTGACTGTCATTGACTTTTCTGTTTGCCCTGAGGTGTCCTATGAATGTACCAAGTTTCATTTTTCTACGTTGGAAAAAACTTACTTTCACTTTCCATAGGCCCAATGTATTTTGATTTTGTAGGGGTCGCCACTGAGTCATTTCTCGTATTTTTTTTTCGGCGACTTCAAAAACATACCATTTTCGCCGAGCTTGAAGTCTGGGACCAATAAAAATGACTTTTAGTTGTACGTTTCCTGGGTTAAATTGAGGATCATTTTGCAGAAAAAATATGATAAAAAAATATATACCGAATTATAATTTAAAAAAATATAACTCGAGCAAAAAAGTCTAGAAAAACGCTTGTCTCTTTTACATACATATGTTTAGCTCATTTTGCCCAAGTTTGGTGTCTGTGGAATGAAGCAGCTATTTTTTGTTGTTTTTTAAAAAAGAGGTGTATTCTAAGTCGGACCAAATTTTCAATTCAAAATGGCCGCCTTCCCGTGTGTGATAGGGTGTGGTCCCCATTGGCTTTTTTGTTCATAAGCCCATGGTGGATGTGTGTACCAAGTTTTATTTGCCTACATTAAACTAAAAATTTCACTTCCCATTGACTTTTTTCACATTTTTGGGACGTTGCTATGGCAACACATTTACAGATAGGGGGTGGTTGTCATTGGCTTTTATGCTCGTCATGACATAAGAGATGTGTGTACCAAATTTTATGTCTCTATGACAAACTAAATTCTTGGGTCCCATTATAAGTTTGTAGGGGGCGCTGGAGAGCCATTTCTAAAGATAACCCTTTTATTTACATATTTTTTTGTTCAGGTCATGAATGTGCACAAACGCCTTTTTGGGTCCAACTCGATACGAGAAGGCATTTGAGAGTTAAGAGACGTTTTATTTTCACAAAAATGGCCACCTCGTTACAGGCTTGCCACACCCATACCCGATAAGATATCAACAACAAAGTCACAACTTTGGTTGGCACATGTGTCTAGATGATACTCACCAAATTTGGGGCCATTTAGATTAAAACACAATGATTTGCATCTTACTGCGCAAGTGCGATTTTAGTGGCCGCTGTTTCACCCCACATGGCGGACTTCCTGTTGAGTTTAGGGTGTGACTGTCATTGACTTTTCTGTTTGCCCTGAGGTGTCCTATGGATGTACCAAGTTTCATTTTTCTACGTTGGAAAAAAGTTACTTTCACTTTCCATAGGCCCAATGTATTTTGATTTTGTAGGGTCGCCACTGAGTCATTTCGTATTTTTTTCGGCGACTTCAAAAACATACCATTTTCGCCGAGCTTGAAGTCTGGGACCAATAAAAATGACTTTTCGTGCATGTTCACTGGGTCAAATTTAGGATCCTATATGTCACGATCACATTACTTACTTAGGTATTAAGATTTCCTCCAGACTGTCAGAATTGGTAACACTCAACTTCACACCAGTGTTAAAAAAAATAGAAGACGACTTGCTTCGATGGCTCAACCTTCCAATCTCCATAATTGGCAGGATAGCAGCAATAAAGATGACAATTTTACCAAAAATTAATTATCTATTCTCAATGATTCCAACCCACCCCACACTCACCTGGTTTAAATCACTAGACTCTATTATCACTCACTTCTATTGGAAAAACAAAACGCCAAGGATAAAACTCACCACACTACAAAAAAAACAAGGATCAAGGAGGACTAGAAGCACCAAATTTTCATTATTACTCAATGGCGAACCAACTGCAATACATATACAAATGGATCCACCCCACCCAATCTGATACTATATGGCTAGATATAGAACAATCACTATGCAAAGAATTAATTATAGCTGACATACCATTCCTTACCAAATCAATCAAACAACACACATGTTTTAATGCTGTAACTATAGCTTCCACTCTGACAGCCTGGCGGAAATTTCACCAAATCACAAACTCTATATTAGCTCCATCTAACATCACCCTACTGTGGAACAACCGGGACTTTATAAGCAATAAAAAAATACTGAACTTTCACACATGGGCTAAAAAGGGTATCACCCACATTAAACATATTTTCAAATCTAACATGCTAACAACATTTCCGAAATTGGCCCAGGAGTTTGGCATCGGGAGCAATGAATTTTTAAAATACCTACAACTCAAATCCTCTGTTCTGGCCAAAATAAACATCAGATCCATAAATTTAGAACTTCCACAAGTAATAGCAGAATTTGTTAACATTTCCTCTCCAAAAAAACTTATATCTAAAATATACAAAATCATTTCAAATCAATTTCAGATTATATACTTACCAACATTAAAATGGGAAAATGATCTTTCAATAGCTCCTGATGCCAACTTATGGACCCAAATCTGTAAAAACATTTATCTCATGTCCAAAAATGCCAATCTTCAATTAATACAATACAAAACACTCCATAGAACACATTACACGGGCAATAGATTAGCTAAAATGGGTTTCACATCAGAACTTTGCACTCATTGCAATCACAATTCTATAGATACATACATCCATGCAACCTGGCACTGCACTCCAATCAAACACTTTTGGGAAGAGGTCACACAGTCACTATCCACTATAGCTGGCTGCCACATCCCGCTATCGCCCTCTTTGCTTGCTGGGGGACCTCACAATAATTACTAATAAAAATATAAACTCTAAAATGCTCCTCATAGCTCTAACCATCGCCAAGAAAAATATCCTCATGAATTGGAAAACTCGTAACAACATGCACATTAACCACTGGAAAAATCTCATCGCAGACTTCATTTCAATGGAATATATATTTCCCCCTTATAATTACGAATCGGAAACCGACCTCTACCATCCAACACTTTCTGACCTTTTACAACTATGAATCCCTTCTCTCCTCTCAACTCCGACCCTTCTTTACTTTTAATCAATTCACCGATATTTCTGAATCTTTGTTATTTTTGCCACCAAAGATTGATATTATTATTATTAGTAGTATTGTTGTTGTTGTTGTCATTTGTTGTTGTTAGTATTATTATTATTGTTGTTGTTGTTGTTGTTGTTATCAACTTGTTAATAATGCTGTTAATAAAATAAATAAATAAATAAATAAATAAAAAAATAAAAAAATGACGGAGAGTGAGAAAGTCTAGTGCGACCTCTGTCTCCATATTTTGTTTCTTTCTCATTGCAGGGAAAAACGACAAGGGATTGGACTTTATTTTACCCGTTTCATTATGTTTATTTGTTGTCTTTGATGTTATAGTTTAACCTCTTTACTTGAATTGACGCTGCGAGCAGGAGAATTTTATCCCAGCGATTAGGTTATTGACCTAATGGTCAATGCTTAAGGCTATTTCAGCTCCTGCTATAAATATACAATTCACATCTAGGCTATTTTTTAGGTTTATGCTGTATCAGCATAATTCCTATTGTGATTAACTACTGATTGCAGTTAGTCCTGCCCAGATCATGTCCTTCATGCAAATCCAAACATAGACATAGACATAACTAACCACAGACTTCAACAGACTGCTCTTGGGAACTTGTCATGTATGCCTCCTACCACGTATGTACAGCATGATAACATCTTGCATTGTTTATCTTTGTAAGCAGTTCACTCTGTACCCTTGTCTACTGTGTTTGAATTGTTTCATTCTTTCAAGAATTAAACCTGATCATTCATTTCAAATTATACCTGCTGTCTCCATCGCCTATGTCATTGATGTGAACTAAAAATTATTTTAACACTGTATCAGCTTGAAACAAAAGACACAGAAACCTCCCATGCCATCTATGGGGCGCTACGAGGCATCTGCCTACTGACAGTAGTTCTGCAGCTCAGCTATGGACTGGTTTCCAGCATTACACTGTTTGATCAAGTGCATTTGCAGCAGTTAACAGTTCTCCTCCTCAGCACTTACAAAATGTGTTTGTAATTATAATTTGATTAATTAAAAAAAAAACACCTTAAGATAAAACTGGGTTTATTTTAATTTACTAAACCCATCTTAGTGATGCAGAGCCACCATAGTTTGAGGTCTGAGGATCCACAGAGCTCTTCACATGACTATTAATAAAGAGTATTCAAATGCACAAGTACTGCCATTGGCTGGAGCTGCTGTGAGCTGTGGCAGAGAAATGGGGACAGCATGGGCTGATGAAGGCGGGGGTGCACTACATGTTGGCCTCCTTTTGTGATGAGACATTTGTCGTAGCTCAGTCTTAAAAATGACACCGAATGCTGCTTAAAGCACTACTCTTAGATCATTCAATGTAGCTTTAGAATTGATCCCTTATTATTATTATTATTATTATTATTATTATTATTATTATTATTATTATTATTATTATTGCTGTATCCTACATATGGCAGAGGTCCACACTAACTCCATCTGTGTGCACATCACTGAATATACCATAGAGCTAACTGCTTTTCTCTGCATGTTTCAATAAAAGTAGGCCAAAGAGAATGGAAGTGTTGGCCAACTGAGTGCAGCACAAAAAATCCTTGTAGGCTGCGCCACAGTGGATTAAACACACGAGGATACATGAGCAAAATATATTTTCATTTATGTCACAGCACTGTCCTGCTCCGCTACAGCCTTATCTCTCTTTGAATTTGAATCTGCAATGTTTATGACAGTTTTCTTAACTCTTAGCGCCACAATTTTAAATCACAAAGATACATGGGACAGCATGGGAACCCTTCCTTCCACTTACACTCTTTTTAAACCAACCCTAGAGGTTTTCTAAGATCTGGATATGGCAACACTCTGCTTAGTGGACGCTCACTGTATTGCAAAAAAAAAAAAAAATTTATTGAAGGCAACTCGACAAGATAACTTTATTTAGTGCCACAACTGGGACAGTCACAGTTTGAAAGTCACACAAGTACAAAACCAGACAGCTCTGAGAGCTAATTTTATTCTGTACATTTTCATACACAGTTAGTAAACTAAATGTTTGAGTATGAACCTACACTATGGCTATAGCTTTAGCTTGCTAGCTTTTGCTTTAACCAAGCCACTGTTCCA
This sequence comes from Perccottus glenii, assembly GCA_024416835.2. Classification (NCBI taxonomy): domain Eukaryota; kingdom Metazoa; phylum Chordata; class Actinopteri; order Gobiiformes; family Odontobutidae; genus Perccottus; species Perccottus glenii. The sequence goes on along the minus strand of CM044555.2, from coordinate 31,833,766 downwards.
TGCCTGCCTGGGTCATTGGCTGTGTCCGAATGCACACCCTAGTCCCTAACCCCTCAATTAGCACTCAATTAATGAACAGTTTTGGACACTACATACCTGTTTTTTTTGTCGCCATTAGTTACGTGACTCTGGCGTAAATGTTCAAAAAACTGATAAGAGACCTAAATAACACTTCACTTTTATAAGTATTAATATAAATAATGTGTGTTTTATTCAACAACTCTTGTTCAATAACCGAAACTGACTGGATTATTGCAACTCTTTTATGCCTCAAGAGGGAATCTCTCATATGTCCATCTGTATAATTTAATGTAAGCTAACGGCAGTGATTTTACATTGTTATGGTTTATTGATAACAACTTATGATGGATTACATTTTCACAAAAAGTCAAACTTGTGCATCTAACTCGTTTCATTCAAACCTGTTCTGTTCAGTTTAAAGACATGTCACAATCTCCTCTGAGAATTTGCAAAGCATTATGGTCTATTTTGATTGTAGCAACCATCGCAGCTTACTACTTTTACTAATGCATTGTGGGAAACTTTGAGTGCAATACATTTCAGTCACTAGACAATCACTAAATACTGCACTATCTAGGGATTAGTGTGTTGATTCGGACACAGCCATTGTCTTTATTTCAGTCTGAGTAGTAGAATGCTATAACGCTTGATTGCTCTCTGTCACACTATTTCAGCAGGCTTTTTTTATAAATAGATTAACAGTATATGAGCTGGTTCACAAGATGGAGTTTCCATTTGTAAAGATTCATATTGACTGGCTTAGATAACTGTTGTCCTCAGAATGTGGGCAGAGGCCGGCCCATGGAATCCTGACTGTAGAAAAATGTTGTGAAAAAATGTTCCATGTACCTGATGCATCCTCATTGTGCATCAAAAATAACTAGCCAATCAAATGATGTAAATCACATATTACCAATTAACCAAGTAAAGAATTTCTTTGTATTTATTTAATTACCTGCAAATGTTTGGTCTTTTATAATATTCCTTAATTAACTCCATATATACTATGTGTGCGTATGTATTGAGAAATGATAAACATGTACTCCACAAGTGTGCTTCTCCAAAGATAACAGATCTGCTCTATGGCTTTTTGGACTAGAACTGGTTAGTGTCTCAGCACTGCCAGAGTTCCTTGCACAGAACCATTGAAGCGGAAGTAAACAGATGAAAGAAAGAGTGGCAGTGGCTCAGTGCTAGAGCTGTTGTCTTCTAACCGGAAGGTTGGCGGTTCGATTCCTTCTCTCCCCACAGTTCATACTGTCGTTGTGACCTTGGGCAAGACACTTAACCCTCCTTGCCTCCAGTTACACAGCAGTGGTGGAAATTAACCTAAGGCTACAATCTGGCAATCTGTTTACTTTCATGTGGTTGTGTTTCATGTTCATTAATATGCACTGTTGCAATGTAATTGAATAAAAAAAAATATATATATATATATATATATATATATATATATATATAGTGGCATAAAAAAGTATCTGAAGCCTTTGGAATTTCTCACATTTCTGCATAAAATCACCATCAAATGTGATCTGATCGTTGTCAAAATGACACAAATGAAAAAACAGTGTCTGCTTTAACTAAAACCACCCAAACATTTATAGGTTTTCATATTTTTAATGAGGATATCATGCAAACATGACAGAAGGGGGAGAAATGTGAGAAATTCCAAAGGCTTTAGATACTTTTTTATGCCACTGTGTATATATAAGCTTTAAAGGAGATCCTGCCACATGTAGAGGCTGTGAATGAAACACCTGTGACTATTGTGCAATGGGTCATGTGTGAACAGCAGAGACATGAGGGTGTCACACAGTGAAGGACAACAGTGAAAGACTCACATTAGCAGACCCTGATGTGAGTCACACTCAACACACAGCTCCACATCTGTCCAGCAGCAGCTGCACCTGGCTCTGTAGATTAGCGTTGTGTCTGTTGTGTGTGAGTCCTGGATTAGGTTCACTGTCAGCCACTGCACACCCACAGCTGTCTGAAGAAAACCTCTTCTCTAAACACACGTGTGAAACAATACAATGCACAATCTTCTAAAATGGCAAAGGGAAAGTAGTGGCTAATATTCCGGGCACAAGGATTTCCTCAGCCATGTCAGCGCCATTAATGGTGTTCAAGCGCCAGTGGCGCTCCTCACTGAGAGATTTGTGAGGCTCACGTCTAAAAAGCCCTGTATTCTCTGGCACTCTGTTTGGCAGGAAACCGCGGTAAACATTTGGAGCAGGAGTCCTCACCGGTTCTCGCCGCACACACACTGTTCAACAATTCCTCCAAACCAGAGGAGCTCCGAGCTTACCTTCCACGGCCCAAACCGCCGGCACCATCCACAGCAGACACAGCACTTCCATAACGCTAGTAATCCCAGGCGTGAGAGGGGAAGGAGTCAGCGCGTTCATAGTACAGCAGCGGCCATTGACAGCTTTCATCCAAAGTGTTCCGCAGCAGCAGCAGCACAATAAAGCCAGAGCAGCGGCTCAGAGTGGCCCATGCCAACAGCAGGGGGCGCTGAAACACAGGCCAAGTACAGCTCCGGACAGCAACATCTCCTTCTACATTTTCTTGTAAAAGCCGTGAAAGGCTCATCTGTGGAGACAGAGTTTAGCGTCTCCACAGAGAAAAGAGAGGAGCGGTTCAGGCTGTTCATTATACTGACAATATTATTCATTCATTCATTATTTTTCTCTTCATATATATGAATATACAGGCTCCAGTCACCTGTGACCCCTAACAGGACCAAGCAAAAGAAAATGAATGAATGGCTATATTGAATGCGTCTGATAAGATTTATGGACCATCAGGAGGACTCAAAGTTCAAAAGCAAATAGCTGTATAGCTATAAGTGTCCCATCCAGGTCACTATACATGTCTGTAGCCTCAACATTTAGCTGGAAGTGATTGCAATGAGAATTATTTGTTATACGTATAGATGTATGCAGACCATCTCATAAATATATTATTCAAATTTATTAAGAAAATGTAACCAACAGCTTGATATGAGTAGTAATAATCATCAGAAGAAAATGTCCTGTTGGTGACTGATCAGTGTAGCCTACATATTGTCTTCTGCCTCTCGGCAGTGTATATAAAGTAAAGACATTTGACTGTGACCTGGGATGTGAACGCTGAGCCGCTGTGGCAGAGCGGGGAGAAATAGAGCAGAAGAATGTGGGCCTGACAAAAAGGACTCAGTCTGCCTGAGATGAGTGAGGCCAGAAAACAACAGATTAGAGGAGCTCGGGGCCTGTTGCCATGGAAATGCCGGCCCAAGAGAAGGCAGGGGGAATGCAGCAGATTGTAGGTCAGACCCCATCAGCGATCCAATCAGACCTAATCTGTCATGACTTCTAGGTCAGAGATGGTGCATTAATGCTGCTGCCTGTGCTGTGCACTTCCAAGAACCCCCACACATTGTCACACAATGTCACACACTGTCACACAATGTCACACACTGTCACACATTGTCACACACTGTCACACATTGTCACACAATGTCACACACTGTCACACACTGTTACACACTGTCACACACTGTCACACAATGTCACACACTGTCACACATTGTCACACAATGTCACACACTGTCACACACTGTTACACACTGTCACACACTGTCACACAATGTCACACACTGTTACACACTGTTACACACTGTTACACATTGTCACACAATGTCACACACTGTCACACACTGTTACACACTGTCACACATTGTCACACACTGTCACACATTGTCACACAATGTCACACACTGTCACACACTGTTACACACTGTCACACACTGTCACACAATGTCACACACTGTTACACACTGTTACACACTGTTACACACTGTCACACACTGTTACACACTGTCACACACTGTCACACACTGTTACACACTGTCACACACTGTCACACACTGTCACACAATGTCACACACTGTTACACACTGTTACACACTGTCACACACTGTCACACACTGTCACACACTGTCACACAATGTCACAAAATATAACACACTGTCACACACTGTCACACACTGTCACACACTGTCACACACTGTTACACACTGTCACACACTGTCACACAATGTCACACACTGTCACACACTGTCACACAATGTCACACACTGTCACACACTGTCACACAATGTCACACACTGTCACACACTGTCACACACTGTCACACACTGTTACACACTGTCACACAATGTCACACACTGTCACACACTGTTACACACTGTCGCACACTGTCGCACACTGTCACACACTGTCACACAATGTCACACACTGTCACACACTGTCACACAATGTCACACACTGTCACACACTGTCACGCACTGTTACACACTGTCACACACTGTTACACATTGTCACACAATGTCACACACTGTCACACACTGTCACACAATGTCACACACTGTTACACACTGTCACACACTGTCACACACTGTCACACAATGTCACACAATGTAACACACTAGCACACACTGTCACACACTGTCACACACTGTCACACAATGTCACACACTGTTACACACTGTTACACACTGTCACACACTGTCACACACTGTCACACACTGTCACACACTGTCACGCACACTGTCGCACACTGTCGCCACCTGTCACACAATGTCACACACTGTCACACACTGTCACACACTGTCACACACTGTCACACACTGTCACACAATGTCACACATGTCACACAATGTGTTACGCTGTTACACGCTGTCACACGCTGTCACACGCTGTCACACGCACACACTGTCACACACTGTCACACACTGTCACACACTGTTACACACTGTCACACACTGTCACACGCTGTTACACGCTGTCACACAATGTCACACACTGTGACACAATGTCACACACTGTCACACAATGTCACACACTGTCACACACTGTTACACACTGTCACACACACACTGTGACACAAAGTTACACAATGTCACACACTGTCACACAATGTCACACACTGTCACACATTGTCACACACTGTCACACATTGTCACACAATGTCACACACTGTCACACACTGTTACACACTGTCACACACTGTCACACAATGTCACACACTGTTACACACTGTTACACACTGTTACACACTGTCACACACTGTTACACACTGTCACACACTGTCACACACTGTCACACACTGTCACACAATGTCACACAATATAACACACTGTCACACACTGTCACACACTGTCACACACTGTTACACACTGTCACACACTGTCACACAATGTCACACACTGTCACACATTGTCACACACTGTCACTCACACACTGTCACACATTGTCACACAATGTCACACACTGTCACACACTGTTACACACTGTCACACACTGTCACACACTGTCACACAATGTCACACACTGTTACACACTGTTACACACTGTCACACACTGTCACACACTGTCACACACTGTCACACAATGTCACAAAATATAACACACTGTCACACACTGTCACACACTGTCACACACTGTCACACACTGTTACACACTGTCACACACTGTCACACACTGTCACACAATGTCACACACTGTTACACACTGTCACACACTGTCACACAATGTCACACACTGTTACACACTGTTGCACACTGTCGCACACTGTCGCACACTGTCACACACTGTCACACAATGTCACACACTGTCACACACTGTCACACAATGTCACACACTGTCACACACTGTCACACACTGTCACACACTGTTACACACTGTCACACAATGTCACACACTGTCACACACTGTTACACACTGTCGCACACTGTCGCACACTGTCACACACTGTCACACAATGTCACACACTGTCACACACTGTCACACAATGTCACACACTGTCACACACTGTCACGCACTGTTACACACTGTCACACACTGTTACACATTGTCACACAATGTCACACACTGTTACACACTGTCACACAATGTCACACAATGTCACACACTGTTACACACTGTCACACACTGTTACACAATGTCACACAATGTCACACAATGTCACACACTGTTACACACTGTCACACACTGTTAAACACTGTCACACACTGTTACACAATGTCACACAATGTCACACAATGTCACACAATGTCACACACTGTTACTGTTACACACTGTTACACACTGTCACACACTGTTAAACACTGTCACACACTGTTACACAATGTCACACAATGTCACACAATGTAACACACTGTTACTGTTACACACTGTTACACACTGTCACACACTGTTAAACACTGTCACACACTGTTACACACTGTCACACACTGTTACACACTGTCACACACTGTTACACACTGTCACACAATGTCACAAACTGTTAAACACTGTCACACACTGTCACACAATGTCACACACTGGCACACACTGTTACACACTGTCACACACTGTCACACACTGTCACACAATGTCACACACTGTTACACACTGTCACACACTGTCACACACTGTCACACACTGTTACACACTGTCACACACTGTTACACACTGTCACACACTGTCACACAATGTCACACACTGTTACACACTGTTACACACTGTCACACAATGTCACACAATGTAACACACTAGCACACACTGTCACACACTGTCACACACTGTCACACACTGTTACACACTGTTACACACTGTCACACACTGTTAAACACTGTCACACACTGTTACACAATGTCACACAATGTCACACAATGTCACACAATGTCACACACTGTTACTGTTACACACTGTTACACACTGTCACACACTGTTAAACACTGTCACACACTGTTACACAATGTCACACAATGTCACACAATGTAACACACTGTTACTGTTACACACTGTTACACACTGTCACACACTGTTAAACACTGTCACACACTGTTACACACTGTCACACACTGTTACACACTGTCACACACTGTTACACACTGTCACACAATGTCACAAACTGTTAAACACTGTCACACACTGTCACACAATGTCACACACTGGCACACACTGTTACACACTGTCACACACTGTCACACACTGTCACACAATGTCACACACTGTTACACACTGTCACACACTGTCACACACTGTCACACACTGTTACACACTGTCACACACTGTTACACACTGTCACACACTGTCACACAATGTCACACACTGTTACACACTGTTACACACTGTCACACACTGTCACACAATGTCACACAATGTAACACACTAGCACACACTGTCACACACTGTCACACACTGTCACACACTGTTACACACTGTCACACACTGTCACACACTGTCACACACTGTCACACACTGTCACACAATGTAACACACTGTCGCACACTGTCGCACAATGTCGCACACTGTCGCACACTGTCGCACACTGTCACACAATGTCACACACTGTCACACACTGTCACACACTGTCACACACTGTCACACAATGTCACACAATGTCACACGCTGTTACACGCTGTTACACGCTGTCACACGCTGTCACACGCTGTCACACGCTGTCACACGCTGTCACACACTGTTACACACTGTCACACACTGTCACACGCTGTTACACGCTGTCACACAATGTCACACACTGTGACACAATGTCACACACTGTCACACAATGTCACACACTGTCACACACTGTTACACACTGTCACACACTGTCACACAATGTCACACACTGTGACACAAAGTTACACAATGTCACACACTGTCACACAATGTCACACACTGTCACACATTGTCACACACTGTCACACATTGTCACACAATGTCACACACTGTCACACACTGTTACACACTGTCACACACTGTCACACAATGTCACACACTGTTACACACTGTTACACACTGTTACACACTGTCACACACTGTTACACACTGTCACACACTGTCACACACTGTCACACACTGTCACACACTGTCACACAATGTCACACAATATAACACACTGTCACACACTGTCACACACTGTCACACACTGTTACACACTGTCACACACTGTCACACAATGTCACACACTGTCACACATTGTCACACACTGTCACTCACACACTGTCACACATTGTCACACAATGTCACACACTGTCACACACTGTTACACACTGTCACACACTGTCACACACTGTCACACAATGTCACACACTGTTACACACTGTTACACACTGTCACACACTGTCACACACTGTCACACACTGTCACACAATGTCACAAAATATAACACACTGTCACACACTGTCACACACTGTCACACACTGTCACACACTGTTACACACTGTCACACACTGTCACACAATGTCACACACTGTCACACACTGTCACACACTGTCACACAATGTCACACACTGTCACACACTGTCACACAATGTCACACACTGTCACACACTGTCACACACTGTCACACACTGTTACACACTGTCACACAATGTCACACACTGTCACACACTGTCGCACACTGTCGCACACTGTCACACACTGTCACACAATGTCACACACTGTCACACACTGTCACACAATGTCACACACTGTCACACACTGTCACGCACTGTTACACACTGTCACACACTGTTACACATTGTCACACAATGTCACACACTGTCACACACTGTCACACAATGTCACACAATGTCACACACTGTTACACACTGTCACACACTGTCACACACTGTCACACAATGTCACACAATGTAACACACTAGCACACACTGTCACACACTGTCACACACTGTCACACAATGTCACACACTGTTACACACTGTTACACACTGTCACACACTGTCACACACTGTCACACACTGTCACACACTGTCACACAATGTAACACACTGTCGCACACTGTCGCACACTGTCGCACACTGTCGCACACTGTCGCACACTGTCACACAATGTCACACACTGTCACACACTGTCACACACTGTCACACACTGTCACACACTGTCACACAATGTCACACAATGTCACACGCTGTTACACGCTGTTACACGCTGTCACACGCTGTCACACGCTGTCACACGCTGTCACACACTGTCACACACTGTCACACACTGTTACACACTGTCACACACTGTCACACGCTGTTACACGCTGTCACACAATGTCACACACTGTGACACAATGTCACACACTGTCACACAATGTCACACACTGTCACACACTGTTACACACTGTCACACACTGTCACACAATGTCACACACTGTGACACAAAGTTACACAATGTCACACACTGTCACACAATGTCACACACTGTCACACATTGTCACACACTGTCACATTGTCACACAATGTCACACACTGTCACACACTGTTACACACTGTCACACACTGTCACACAATGTCACACACTGTTACACACTGTTACACACTGTTACACACTGTCACACACTGTTACACACTGTCACACACTGTCACACACTGTCACACACTGTCACACAATGTCACACAATATAACACACTGTCACACACTGTCACACACTGTCACACACTGTTACACACTGTCACACACTGTCACACAATGTCACACACTGTCACACACACACACTGTCACTCACACACTGTCACACATTGTCACACAATGTCACACACTGTCACACACTGTTACACACTGTCACACACTGTCACACACTGTCACACAATGTCACACACTGTTACACACTGTTACACACTGTCACACACTGTCACACACTGTCACACACTGTCACACAATGTCACAAAATATAACACACTGTCACACACTGTCACACACTGTCACACACTGTCACACACTGTTACACACTGTCACACACTGTCACACACTGTCACACAATGTCACACACTGTTACACACTGTCACACACTGTCACACAATGTCACACACTGTTGCACACTGTTGCACACTGTCGCACACTGTCGCACACTGTCACACACTGTCACACAATGTCACACACTGTCACACACTGTCACACAATGTCACACACTGTCACACACTGTCACACACTGTTACACACTGTCACACAATGTCACACACTGTCACACACTGTTACACACTGTCGCACACTGTCGCACACTGTCACACACTGTCACACAATGTCACACACTGTCACACACTGTCACACAATGTCACACACTGTCACACACTGTCACGCACTGTTACACACTGTCACACACTGTTACACATTGTCACACAATGTCACACACTGTTACACACTGTCACACAATGTCACACAATGTCACACACTGTTACACACTGTCACACACTGTTACACAATGTCACACAATGTCACACAATGTCACACACTGTTACACACTGTCACACACTGTCACACAATGTCACACAATGTCACACAATGTCACACACTGTTACACACTGTCACACACTGTCACACAATGTCACACACTGTTACACACTGTCACACACTGTTACACACTGTCACACACTGTTACACACTGTCACACAATGTCACAAACTGTCACACACTGTCACACACTGTTACACACTGTCACACAATGTCACACACTGTTACACACTGTCACACACTGTCACACAATGTCACACAATGTAACACACTGTCACACACTGTTACACACTGTCACACACTGGCACACACTGTTACACACTGTCACACATTGTCACACACTGTTACACAATGTCACACACTGTTACACACTGTTACACACTGTCACACACTGTTACACACTGTCACACACTGTCACACAATGTCACACACTGTTACACACTGTCACACAATGTCACACAATGTAACACACTGTCACACACTGTTACACACTGTCACACACTGTCACACACTGTCACACACTGTTACACACTGTCACACACTGTCGCACACTGTCACACACTGTCACACAATGTCACACACTGTCACACACTGTCACACAATGTCACACACTGTTACACACTGTCACACACTGTCACACACTGTTACACACTGTCACACAATGTCACACATTGTCACACACTGTCACACACTGTCACACAATGTCACACACTGTCACACACTGTCACAATGTCACACACTGTTACACACTGTCACACACTGTCACACACTGTTACACACTGTCACACAATGTCACACAATGTCACACAATGTCACACACTGTTACACACTGTTACACACTGTCACACACTGTCGCACACTGTCACACACTGTCACACAATGTCACACACTGTCACACACTGTCACACAATGTCACAGACTGTTACACACTGTCACACACTGTCACACACTGTTACACACTGTCACACAATGTCACACAATGTCACACACTGTTACACACTGTTACACACTGTCACATAATGTAACACACTGTTACAAACTGTTACACACTGTCACACACTGTTACACACTGTCACACACTGTCACACACTGTCACACACTGTTACACACTGTCACACACTGTCACACACTGTCACACACTGTTACACACTGTCACACACTGTCGCACACTGTCACACACTGTCACACAATGTCACACACTGTCACACACTGTCACACAATGTCACACACTGTTACACACTGTCACACACTGTCACACACTGTTACACACTGTCACACAATGTCACACATTGTCACACACTGTCACACACTGTCACACAATGTCACACACTGTCACACACTGTCACACAATGTCACACACTGTTACACACTGTCACACACTGTCACACACTGTTACACACTGTCACACAATGTCACACACTGTCACACAATGTCACACACTGTCACACAATGTCACACACTGTTACACACTGTTACACACTGTCACACAATGTCACACACTGTTACACACTGTTACACACTGTCACATAATGTAACACACTGTTACACACTGTCACACACTGTTACACACTGTCACACACTGTCACACACTGTTACACACTGTCACACACTGTCACACACTGTTACACGCTGTCACACAATGTGACACAATGTCACACACTGTCACACACTGTCACACATTGTCACACAATGTCACACACTGTCACACACTGTCACACACTGTTACACGCTGTCACACAATGTCACACACTGTGACACAATGTCACAGACTGTCACACACTGTCACACAATGTCACACAATGTCACACAATGTCACACAATGTCACACACTGTCACACACTGTTACACACTGTCACACACTGTCACACAATGTCACACACTGTGACAAAGTTACACACTGTCACACACTGTTACACAATGTCACACACTGTCACACACTGTCACACAATGTCACACACTGTCACACATTGTCACACACTGTCACACACTGTCACACATTGTCACACAATGTCACACACTGTCACACACTGTTACACACTGTCACACACTGTCACACACTGTTACACACTGTCACACAATGTCACACACTGTCACACACTGTCACACATTGTCACACACTGTCACACATTGTCCCACACTGTCACACACTGTCACACACTGTTACACACTGTCACACATTGTCACACATTGTCACACACTGTTACACACTGTCACACACTGTTACACACTGTCACATAATGTTACACACTGTCACACAATGTCACACACTGTTACACACTGTCACATAATGTAACACACTGTCACACAATGTCACACACTGTTACACACTGTTACACACTGTCACACACTGTCACACACTGTCACACGCTGTCACACGCTGTCACACACTGTCACACAATGTAACACACTGTCACACACTGTTACACACTGTCACACACTGTCACACACTGTCACACACTGTCGCACACTGTTACACACTGTCACACAATGTCACACACTGTCACACAATGTCACACACTGTTACACACTGTCACACACTGTCACACACTGTCACACACTGTTACACACTGTCACACACTGTTACACATTGTCACACAATGTCACACACTGTTACACACTGTCACACACTGTCACACAATGTCACACACTGTTACACACTGTCACACAATGTCACACAATGTCACACACTGTTACACAATGTTACACAATGTCACACACTGTTACACACTGTTACACACTGTCACACACTGTCACACACTGTTACACACTGTCACACAATGTCACACACTGTTACACACTGTCACACACTGTCACACAATGTCACACACTGTTACACACTGTCACACACTGTCACACACTGTTACACACTGTCACACAATGTCACACATTGTCACACACTGTCACACATTGTCACACACTGTCACACACTGTCACACAATGTCACACACTGTCACACAATGTCACACACTGTTACACACTGTTACACACTGTCACACAATGTCACACAATGTCACACACTGTTACACACTGTTACACACTGTCACATAATGTAACACACTGTTAAACACTGTCACACACTGTCACGCATTGTCACACACTGTCACGCATTGTCACACACTGTCACACAATGTCACACACTGTCACACAATGTCACACATTGTCACACACTGTCACACAATGTCACACACTGTCACACATTGTCACACACTGTCACGCATTGTCACACACTGTCACACAATGTCACACACTGTCACACAATGTCACACATTGTCACACACTGTCACACATTGTCACACACTGTCACACACTGTCACACAATGTCACACACTGTCACACATTGTCACACACTGTCGCGCATTGTCACACACTGTCACACAATGTCACACACTGTCACACAATGTCACACATTGTCACACACTGTCACACATTGTCACACACTGTCACACAATATCACACACTGTCACACAATGTCACACATTGTCACACACTGTCACACATTGTCACACACTGTCACACACTGTCACGCATTGTCACACACTGTCACACACTGTCGCACACTGTTACACACTGTCACACAATGTCACACACTGTCACACACTGTCACACACTGTCACACATTGTCACACACTGTCACACACTGTCACACAATGTCACACACTCTCACACATTGTCACACACTGTCACACACTGTTACACATTGTCATACACTGTCACACACTGTCACACAATGTCACACAATGTCACACACTGTCACACACTGTCACACAATGTCACACAATATCACACAATGTCACACACTGTCACACAATGTCACACACTGTCACACATTGTCACAAACTGTCACACACTGTCACACAATGTCACACACTGTCACACACTGTCACACACTTTCACACACTGTCACACACTGTTACACACTGTCACATAATGTAACACACTGTTACACACTGTCACACACTGTCACACATTGTCACACACTGTCACACACTGTCACACAATGTCACACACTGTCACACACTCTCACACATTGTCACACACTGTCACACACTGTCACACATTGTCACACACTGTCACACATTGTCACACACTGTTACACACTGTCAGATAATGTTACACACTGTCACACAATGTCACACAATGTCACACACTGTCACACACCGTCAAACAATGTCACACACTGTCTCATAATGTCACACAATGTCACACACTGTCTTACAAGGCAGGACCCCAAAGCAGACACGGTACTGAGATTTAGAAGATGGTTTTATTGTACAAAAGATACGGTTGATGACTAGGCGTGGTTGAAGCGAGGCGTACTCCTGGCAAAGTAGCTCGTAAGCAGGCAGAGCAGACTGGAGAAAAAAGCACACAAACAAATTAGAGGCTTCAACGGCGAAGGTGAAACTGGACCGATGGAACTGCCACCTCTTCTTTCTGTGTAGGAAATAAGGGTGGCTGGAAACCCAAGGAAGCCATGAAGGGGGACATATCAGTAGCTGAGCTAGTCATTGAGTTGTGGGCATACTCAACCCATGAAAGGAAGGAGGACCAAGCCGAATGATGGTGAGCAGTCACACAACGGAGGGCAGTCTCCAGACTCTGGTTAGCTCGCTTCTTTTGGCCATTTGACTGGGAATGGAAACCAGATGAGAGGCTGGCGGTGGCTCCCAGGGCTCGACATAATACCTTCCAAACCTGAGAGGAGAACTGGGGCCCGCGATCTGACACTATATCCGAAGGTATCCTGCAACCGGAAGACCTGTTGGACCAGGATGTTAGTGGTCTCTAGAGCTGACAGAAGTTTGGGCAAAGGAAAAAAGTGAACAGCTTTAGAGAAGCAGTCAACAACAGTCAATATGTTTAATTTATTTTTATTTATATAGCGCTTTTCCACCTAGTAGGCACTCAAAATGCTTTACCAGTGTTTCAGCTGACCACTGGAGGCAAGGTGGGTTAAGTGTCTTGCCCAAGGACACAATAACAGTATGAACTGTGGGGGAGAGTGGGATGTTATGATGTTTTGGGATGTTTCTAGCGGGGATTGAACTGCCCAACCGCCGGTCGAAGGACGGCTGCTCTACCACTGAGCTACTGCCGCCCCACTGAACTACTGCCACCCCAATATAACAGTATTACCTTCTGAAGGGGGTAACCCGGCAACAAAATCCATCGCAATGTGGGACCAGGGGCGAGAGGGCACAGAATGGCATTCTTGGAACCAGAACGGTAGGTGAGTGTAAAAGTAAACCTTCCTAAGAACAGGGCCCAGCGTGCTTGGCGTGAGTTGAGTCTATGTACAGAGCGGAGATAAGATTTTTTTGATCAGTCCAAATGTCAAATGAACTTTGACCCCCCTCCAGCCAATTCATAATTATTCATTTATGGAGGGCCAAAACCACTGCCAATAGCTCCTGGTTTTCAATGTTTACATTTACATTTAGTCATTTAGCAGACGCTTTTATCCAAAGCGGCTTACGTTCACCAGTGTTACATTAACAGTTGACGCTTTCATTCAGGTCCCATTCACCAGTGTTACAGCTGGAACACCACTGTAGGTAAGGTGGGTCAAGTTTCTTGCCCAAGGACACAACAACAGTATGAAGTATGGGGAGAGTGGGAATCGAACCGCCTACCTTCCGGTTGAAGGGCGACCACTCTACCACTGAGCCACTGCTGTCATAGTTTCTTTCTGCATTCGAGAGACTGCTGGAAAAAAAAGCACACGGATGCAGCTTGTTATTTTCTGGGGAGCGCTGGAAAAGAACCGCTCCTATGCCAAGATCAGACGCGTCCACTTCTACGATGAATCAGAGCGTGGGGTCAGGATGGGCAAGGATCGGGGCTGTGGTGAACAAAACCTTGAGTTGGTCGAAGGCGCCTTGAGGCTCAGCGTTCCAGGCAAACGGCGTAATGGTAGAGGTAAGCTGGGTGAGTGGAAAGCAACTCCACTGTAATTCCTGATGAATCTTCTGTATAAATTGGCAAAACCCAAAAACTGTTGTAACTGCTTACGATTAGTAGGAATGGGCCAGTCAACCGTAGCTTGGATCTTGGCGGGATCTGCTTTTAGACTTCCTTGTTTGATGATGAAGCCCAGGAAGCTGACCTTAGACACATGGAATTCACTCTGTTTGGCTTTCCCAAAGAGTTTGTTTTCCAAGAGCCTTTGCAAAACAAGACGAACAGGCTTTGTGTGTTCTTGGAGGTTGCGAGAAAAAGTCTAAATGTCATCCAGATATACAAAGATTAATTTGTTGAGCATGTCTCTCAAAACATCATTAATCAAAGCCTGGAAGACTGCAGGAGCATTAATTTTCCATTTGTCTCCCTCTTTGATTTGGTTCAGGTGATACGCATTGCGGAGATCCAGCTTGGAAAAGATCATGGCGCTGTGCAGAGGTTCAAAAGCAGAATTAAGCAAAGGCAAAGGACACTTATTCTTAACTATGATATCATTCAAACCTTGGTAATCAATACATGGGCGTAGGGATTTGTCCTTTTTGTTCACAAAGAAAAACCCAGCCGCAACAGAAGACGAAGATGGTCTGATGTGTCCTGAGGCTAGAGCTTCGTGAATATACTTTTCCATCGCCTCCCCTTCAGGACGTGACAGGTTGTATAACCGGCTGGACGGTAGGGAGGCACCAGGGAGGAGGTCGATGGCACAGTCATAAGGTCTGTGAGGCGAGAAAAAAAGTGCCCTATCCTTGCTAAAAACTTCTACCAGTCATGGTAGACAGGGCATATTAAGGACAGGTCAATTGATTCCAAAATTGGAGCACTAACCTGAACAGAGGTCTGCACAGAATGAAGACAGGTTAAAAAAGGGCTCCACGTGACAGCTCCAGTGGACCAATTGAACTGCGGGTTGTGTTCTGATAGCCAAGGGATTCCCAGTTTGGGCAAGGTTTCACGTTTTTCTTGTGAACACGTCAAAAATGGTCCTCTTTTGCTTTCCAAAGCATTTAGCAGCCATAAAACATAACTTGTCTGTCTTTTTTTTTTTTTACAGAATGGTGATAGTGATTAAATTCCAAGTTCTTCTTGTAGCTTTCCATCATCCATAGACACAGCTGGTTTTGTTGAAATTTCACATTTACCATACATCCATCCATCTTCTACCGCTCATCCGGGGCTGGGTCGCCGGGGCAGCAGTCTAAGCAGAGACACCCAGACTTCACCTCCTCCAGCTCCTCCGGGGGAACACCAGATATTTTTTGACAAATCCACTGACAATTAACTCATTAAAACAAGTACAGAGAAATTTCTCAACAACATGTGGTAAACATTATTTCTATGTCATAATACAAATAGGCATGTCTTATGAAAAGTGGATCAATATGTATAAGTCCAATGTAATGTGTAAAGATACAATGGTTTGTCATTTTGTTTCAACCCATTACTGAATGTCATAGTTCCATTTTTGCAAAGCAACAATAAAAACTATAGAGAAAGAATTTAGAGTGAGTCATGTTTTATTTACCTAAGACCTAGGACACGCTGGAGGGACTATGTCTCTCGGCTGGCCTGGGAACGCCTCGGTATCCCCCGGAAGAGCTGGAGGAGGTGTCTGAGGAGAGGGAAGTCTGGGCGTCTCTGCTTAGACTGCTGCCCCCGCGACCCGGCCCTGGATAAGTGGTGGAAGATGGATGGATGGATGGATGGATGTTTTATTTATTTTTCTTTTGTAGACAAACATCAAATCCATAACCACAATTAAAAATACAAACTCATATTGCATATTTTTTCACATAAAATTTGACAAAACATCAAAACCAAAAAAATAAAACCCAATTAAAATAGAAAAGTAACATTGGATATTTTTATAAAAACCATGATGCAAAAAAACCCATTAAAAACATTATATAAAAACTAGAACTGTTATACATATACAATTATTTTTGCCAGAACAAAAGGAAATCTAAAATGTTGTTATGAACACCCTGTCCCTTGAAGTATGGTCTGGTGCACTAAACAAGGTGAAAGAATTATTAGGGCGTTTCGTTTGACTTTATTGTGTAAATCACCATCAACACTTGAGTCACTGGCTGAACCACTAACCCCTTTTAATTCTACTAATTCTCTTAAGGATAGTTGACAATGGCACATTTTAACTTGCAAGACTTTTTAAAAACAATTTCCACCCAACCAGTCTTAATAACCCAGATGTTGTGTGTAGCAGTAACGCTTTTTAACAAATCAAACAGATGTGAACCCTTGATGGGTTGATTGTTGATAATAACGTCCGCCTGGTCAGTCCAGGCAACTGCAACTGATGAATGGCTTGAAGATGCCAAAATGTGCTCAGACCTCCTTTTGAAATATGTCTTAACACCTCCTCTGCAACAGTACCCTTTACATCATGATCACCAGCAAAGGCTAGCGTATCGGTACTGACATCTACACTGTTCATAACTGATAGTTCCAACACTTCAATCATAGCCTTGTCCTGTTTCCTGCTGCAGATGTTTTAACATGTCCAGCTGCTGCTGGGGGACCAAATACATTTTCTGGGTATGCCCCTCGGTTCAGCAAACGGGATAGCTGCACCAAGTAAAGGTTGTTGTGTTCTTTTTTTCAAAAGCTTTACCTTCTTGTCGGCTACTACAGACTTTACAGACTTTTTCCTTTTTATCTGGTTGTAATGATGCTTAGTCAATGGGATGTTACCTCTTAACACATTGAGTGTTAATTCACACAGAGTGTAATAAAGTCAGGGCGAGCTTTCCTGATAATAACCTTTCTCATGCGTGGTGAGGATTTATATACCAGCTCCATCAGGGCAAGATTTCTCTGCATGCGTGACAACATTATCACTTTTAAACCTTTTAGGGATGTACACAATCCAATTGTCTGTAAATTTTTTCCAAGTCTTAAATAATCCGTTGTCTTGGCTTTATAGTCTATTACATATGGTGAACATATTTAATAATATTAATAATAATTTTTATATATAGCGCTTTTCTACCTACTGTAGTATGTCTTTACATACATTAAGCTATTTACAAGTGTTACAGAACATCACTGGAGGCAAGTGTCTTGCCCAAGGACACAACGACAGTATGTGGGGGAGAGCGGGATGTTATGATGTTTTGGGATGTTTCGAGTGGGGATCGAACCACCCACCCGCCGGTCGAAGGACGGCCGCTCTGCCCACTGAGCTACTGCCGCCATTGATTAAATCATCAAGAAAGAAGGGTATCATCACACAGAGACGCAGGAAATCCCTCCACAAAGTTGATATTACGTATCTGAAGAAGATGATTATACAAAGGCTGCCAGCAGGAGTAAATGTAGATAACATTGTCAATGCTGTGAAATAATCACATGTTGCATTCAAAAGTTTCCTGGACAGAATTCCGCAGAAATGACAAACAATGGAAAACATTTTTTTTTTTTATATGATTTGATTTACCAAAACAGACATTTTTACAAAATCAAACAAGAACAAAGTGGGTATTGTTGAATGTTTAAGGACACTCAAAATTAAAATGGGGTGGTTTTTGTCTGCTGTTAATCCTAAGTGCTACATAGACATTTTACAAAATTTTGTTATTGCATATAATAACAGTTACCATCATAGCATTAAAATGAAACAAGTACATTGTCCATCCATCCATCTTCTACGTAGAAACGTAGATTAACCGGTAAATCAAGAGCAGCTCCTTCTTCACCACGACAGACCGGTACATCGACCGCATTACTGCAGAAGATGCACCGATCCGTCTTTCAATCTCATGCTCCCTCCTTCCCTCACCGAACAAGACCCCAAGATACTTGAACTCCTCCACTTGAGGCAGGAGCTCTCCACCAACCTGAAGGGGACAAGCCACCCTTTTCTGACTGAGATCAATGGTCTCAGACTTGGAGGGGCTGATCTTCATCCCAGCCGCTTCACACTCGGCTGAAAACCGTCCCAGTGCACGCTGAAGGTCCTGGCTTGATGGAGCCAACAGGACAACATCATCTGCAAAAAGCAGAGACGAGATCCTGTGTTCCCCAAACCAGACTCCCTCCGGCCCCTGGCTGCGCCTAGAAATCCTGTCCATAAAGATAATGAACAGGACCTGTGACAAAGGGCAGCCCTGCCGGAGTCCAACATGCACTGGGAACAGGTCTGACTTACTGCCGGCAATACAAACCAAGCTCCTGCTCCGGTCGTCCAGGGACCGAACAGCCCTTAGCAAAGGGCCCCGGACTCCATACTCCCAGAGCACCCCCCACAGGGCGCCACAAGGGACACAGTTGAATGCCTTCTCCAGATCCACAAAACACATGTGGACTGGTTGGGCAAACTCCCATAAACCCTCCAGCACCCTGGAGAGGGTATAGAGCTGGTCCAGTGTTCCACGACCAGGACGAAACCGCATTGTTCCTCCTAAATCCGAGGTTCAACTATCGGCCGCATTCTCCTCTCCAGTACCCTGGCATAGACTTTCCCGGGGAGGCTGAGGAGCAAGTACATTGTATTTAACAAAACAAAAGTTAAAGACATTGTTAACTTTAAAGTCGGTGATATAGCCAGAATTTCAAAAAGGTTATGAACAGAACTATAAAGATAGATATTTTACTATATCAGAAACTAAAGTTAACCAACTGAAAGAAGCAATTCCTCCTCAAAACTTTACCCAACAATACAATAGCAAACTTTAGAACAAGACTATCCAAACCATAGTAACATTAAGGTGCCTTATGAAGTGGTTCTCATGGTAATACAGTATCCAAGAACATGGCTGTATTTTTTCACAGAAGATGCAGATTTGAATTTGTTGGGCAACTTCAGAGCACTTGATCAATTCTACATTATGATACTACTTAAGTTTAATCTTTGACTTTTTTCAACTCCATTAAATTGCCTTCTTTCTTTCTCGCCTCCTCCCTGCTTGGGCTATACACTGTTGTACTAGTACACTAAACTGATTATTCTGCCTTGAAGGTGCATGAATACCACCTCTCTGAGAGGTTTTGGGTACAGCAGAAAACTATTTGCTGTCATGTCCCACCTTCGTGTCTGTCTATGTTATGTATCATTACCTGTGTCTTATTGTGAAATCACTAACCCCTGTTTGTGTTCCAGATGGTCTTCATGCCCTTGTGTCTTTCCCTCCACTGTGATTACCTGCTCCACCCCTAATGTGTTCCACCTGTGCCTCATTGTGTTCCCTTTATAGTCTGTGTGTTTTCCCCTGTCCTGTGCCAGGTTGTCTTTACCCCAGTGTGAGCGGTCCAGCGGTTCCTAGTGTGTCATTTGATAGTTTCTAGTGTTTTTGACCTTCGCCTTGTTTCTGGATCATGTCTCTTGGATTTTGGATTTTGTACCTTTGCCTCGGAAATAAAAGATATTGAAACCTCTGTCAATTGTGGGATCTGCTCTGTGAGTCCTTTTGCCTGGTCCTGACATTTGCATCCCTAGTAAACTCTCCGAATTTCTTTTCAGGATAGCCACGTTTTTGGAAAAGATTTGAGTGTCTGAATCACGCGGCTGCTCAGGTTCTTACCAAAACCAGGAAGTACAACCACATCACGCCAGTTTTAAAATCTCTGCACTGGCTTCCTGTTGCTCAGAGAATAGACTTTAAAACAGCACTTCTGGTTTACAAGTCTCTAAATGGTTTAGCACCAGAATATATCTCTGACATGCTAGTTGCTTATGAACATCCTCGGACTCTGAGAACATCTGGGACAGGCCTTCTGCTCGTGCCCAGAGTTAGAACTAAACAGGGTGAAGCAGCGTTTAAGTTTCATGCAGCAAAAACCTGGAACAGCCTCAACTTTAACAATGTTCAAGGGGAGGTTAAAAACCTTCCTCTTAAGCTCCGCCTACACTACAACCTAAAGTGTTTTTTTTTTTTCTTTTATCTGCACTCTTCTTTTTAAAATGTTTTTAATTTTTTCTTATGTTTCTTAATATAAATCTTGTAAATTGCCTTTTATTCTGTAAAGCACTTTGAGTTACCCAGTGTATGAATTGTGCTGTATAAATAAAATTGCCTTGCCTTGCCTTTCTACTTATACAGGTCAGCACCAGTCTTCATTAGCAGAGTTAATTCTTAATTTAGCATTTTAACACAATCAAGGATTTCTGTTAAGATTTGGAGATTATATAGTGACTAACATCTTCCTCTGAGCTAAAATTATAATTTTTTGCTAGGTCATGTAGGAAAGGGAATGTCTTTGCTCCTTTCATCATCACTGATAATAAAAACACATCGTCTGCAATGTCTTGAGTTTTTAAGAAATCTTCAACCCATTTTTTATTAACGCAGTGACAATTGATTTTTTTTTTTTTTTTTTTGTAATTTTGATATTTCTAATAAAAATGGGATTTCAGAATGCCTGCCTGTTTTTTTATAATGATTGCCTGTCTTTTCTCAAATTTTCTATCTAATATTTTGAACTGTTTTGATAAAGTTAAAATGCAGGGTGCTATCAGCTCCAATTCTTTGTGCAGTTTGTTCTTAATTAGTTTAGTTTGCTGTTCATGTAAACTCAGACAAATATCCTAGTTAAATCAATCTAAAATGTAAAAAAAACATGTTTCAGATAAGAAACCCCAAAGTGTCTTGTAATTAGGGTAAACAGTATGATTCTTAATTTGCTGTAAAAGAAAATGTCCTTTTTAAAAAGTATAAGCCTTTGTTTCAGTTAAGAAACCTTAAGAAACGCCTGTAAATTTAGTTTTAGTTCTGTCTTGCATTTAGAGCAAACATGTCTACATTTGTTTCAGTTTACCATCTCTCTGGTGGTAAACTGTCTGACCCAAGGGTGATTAAGAAAATTAAAGTAAGAGAAAATGTAATTTTTTTCTAAAGAAAGTAATTTAAAGTAAATTGAACAATATTCTGAGAATATTCTAATTAAATGTTTTTAAAAGGAAGTATAAAAGAAATTGTAAATTTAAAGAATTTGACAATAGATCATGAGTAACTAATTCTGATCTAAATAAATTATTTATGTTTGCATCAACTGAGTTAAAATTTTACATATTAGAGGATGATACCAATTACAGGTAAAGACCTACAACTAATGTTAACTGAGATTAAAACTGAGCTAAACAAAATTAAGTTTATAATATAATAGAAACAAAAGTGATGCTATTTGGAAAACATAAAGAAGATGAATAATTAGAAATGCTAATTGATGAAATAACAGTGGTAATTGTAAGAAACCATTCTTTTTATGATTTTATTTTTTATCTATTTTTTTTTTTTTGGTGTTTTGAGCCATGGTTGTCCCACGTCTCAAAAAGGGGGGAGAAGATTTAAACTAAACTGTATTAAAGTGATGAAGGAATGCTTGGTTAACCTAATGGGTAGCATAAGGCTATAACAACAGTTTATAATGCATTTAAAAGATGAGTTTAAATCAAATAATGAAATAAATAAAGTTGACAGCATCAGCAGAATGAAAGCATCAACTAAAAAATGTAAAATGTAACACTGGTGAATAGAAGCCACATGTAAGTTGCTTTGGATAAAAGCGTCTGCTAAATGACTAAATCTAAATGTAAGTACACCTGTGAGCAGGGCTAGTGACGGGTGTCACATGACTTCCTGTGACATCACTCTGAACTTGACAAACGTAGAGATCAGGGACAGGTGCAGTGCAAAGCAGAAGTCTGGAGGTTTTGTGAAAGTAAGACCATTAGACCAGCGTTGCCTGCTGACCGGAAACATGCGTCCTTAAAGGATCCTCGTTTTATTTGTGTTCACATACAATGTGACGGAGACATCGTGAGTCGAAACTCACACTTTAGGAGCCAAACAGCAGCTCCTTCAGGTTCATTTGAGAGCCCCATTTACATCGACGACCAAGGTGTCCTTCGAGGTGTCCTTAATGAATATAAGGCTAAAATTCAATTAGCATTAGGATTTGAATTTTTACATTTTGAGACAATTTATCCAATGACTGGACAGAACAAAATAGCACTGAACATGCTAATAGCTGAAAGGAGTGGGATCTATTGCACTGGTTCCCAAAGTGGGGAGTGGTAGGCGGGGGGTCGCAAGATGATTTCCAGATTTTTTTATTTTTTATTTTTTATTATTATTTTTATATGTTTTTAAAAAGGTTGTAATGATGCGAGTATAAATTTAGGATAATTAAAATAAACTAAAAGTAAAACTTTGTAAAACTTAGTAAAACTTTGTTTGCTCCAATTAATTAATATTTTTATCTTTTAAAGTCCATTTTGGGCAAAAAGTATAATAAAATCACCAAAACAAGTCTTCATGTTAAGAATGAATAGTACACAAACATTTCTAAAACTGTAAAAAAACTGTCTTTCTTTCTTTTTTTTTAAAATAAAACATTCATTAATTATTTTATGATAAACACACTGTCTTAAGTGCACCCCTTTATAATCATAAATTAAATAATAATAGATAAATAAATACATTCCAAAAATAAATACAATAGGCTAAATAATAATAATTTGCATGTGGGCTACATGCATTTAGAAGTCATACCCCGGGGGGGGGTTTATGCTAATGTTTATCAGCATAAAGAGAGGGAATGTTATAATAATTTTTAAGTTCCTATTGTTTATAGTTACTGGGTTCCAATAGTTCTCTTCAGGTCATGTCATATCTGATCATGTCATGTCCTTCATACTCATCCAAGCAGGAACTAGACATGACTAGACGTAAACATAACTTGCCATGGGAGTACTTCTGCAGCTAGGAGCTTGTGCCTTGGGGAGTGTGTGTGAAAGATACGCCTCCCACACTGGGAGGCAATGATATAAAATCTCATGTATTGTTTACTTTTCCAAGCAAACCTCAGCCTGTACCACTTGTGACATGTTTGCTTTTGCTTCATTCTTACAAGAATTAAACCTGGTAATTGCTTTTTAAAATTATACTCTGTCTCCCCCCCCCCCGTGTCGCCTTGCCTTACCGTAGTGGCAGAGCGGCAGCGGGTCCTCACTCACCTTCCTTACGGAAGCCGATGTGTGCAGGAAGGCGCAATGCTGCTGTACTGTGTCATCGCCGTATGCTATTGGAGGATAGCATGTAGTAGGCGGTGTTACAGTACACAGCAGTGCGCATGCCCTTCACTCCAGTCATATAATTCAAATATTATTCTGTTATAATTTATTAAATATTTTATTACACTATTTGGTTCAGAATTTTTTTCCCCCTATTTTTCTCCTCTAAAAACCAGGTGCGTCTTATGGTCGGGTGCGTCTTATGGTGCGAAAAATACGGTAACCCCCTTGCCTCCAGTGGTGTTCCAGCTGTAACACTGGTGAATGGAAGCTTCATGTAAGTCGCTTTGAAATAAAAGCGTCAACTAAAAAAATGTAAATGTAACACTGGTGAATGGAAGCTTCATGTAAGTCACTTTGGACAAAAGTGTCTGCTTTACTAAATGTAAATGTAAATGTTTTAAGACCCAAATTCTTCTTGCAGCTTTTCCAAGCCCTACAAGGCACAGGTTGTTTTGTTGCAAGTGTACTTTGAGTTTATTTTATTTTTTGCAATACTCAGTCTCATCCACATAATAGTGTTTAGTGCATTGTATGCATTTAGATGTGGGATTTGGCCTGAACAGGGTCAGATTAGGTTTGAAAGACCATTGCCTTCTCCTCCCAGTTGAAATCCTTGTTTGGGAAAGGTTTCATGTGTTTCTTGTGAAAAGGTCAAAAACGGTCTTTCGCTCTCACAAGCATTTTGCAGCCATAAAACATAACTTGTCTGTCATTTTTGAACTGAAGGTGATGGAGATGAAATTCCAAGTTCTTCTTGTAGATGTCTCCAAGCCCTAAAAGGCACCGCTGATTTTGTTCAAATTGGATGTTTAGTTTTGTTGCAATACTTGTTAAAAGTTGGTTTTCTTTTGCTCTCAAAGGCATTTTGCAACCATAAACATAACCTTTCTGATATTTTTAAATAATATAATTAAAGGTGACAGAGATGTATTAAAGTAGTTTTTAATTCAGATTAATGAGAGAGACAATAGAGACAGTGTACAATTTAAAATGAATGATAGGGTTTAATTCTTGCAAGAATAAAGTAAATCACATACGTAGACAATGAAACAGAATAAGGTTAGCTTGCAAAGGTAAACAATACATGAGATTTTTATATAATGTCATACATACAGTGGTAGGAGGCGTATCGTTCACACACACCTATAACAAGTTCCCAGGTGCGGGATGTAGTCTGTGGCAAGTTATGTGTATGTCTGGATTAGCATGAAGGACATGACATAAACAGGACTGACTTAGTAACTATAGGAAATATATAATTTCCATAACATTCCCCCCTCTTTATGCTGATGAAGCATAAACCTAAAACATTAGCTTATGTGGGAATTGTATATTTATGGCAGGAGTGAAAACCCAGCAGAGAAAGCTGAAATAGCATTAAGCACTGACCATTCAGTAAATAACCTAATTGCTGGGGTAAAATTCTCCTGCCTGCTCCTCCCCCAAAGGCAACGTCAATTCACGTACAGAGCAACAAGTATGTAATCAAAAACAAAAATCAAATCATAATGTAACATGTGCAAATTTAAATCATGATATAACATGCATAAAATCAAATCATGATGTAATGTGTAAAATCAAAGGCAATCAAAGTCCTACTAATTAATCCCTTGGTAATTCGATCAGAGACACAGAATTACTCCAAAATTCCAAACGTACAAATAAAATTCAGAAATGCGTGATGAACTGGTCAACCCATTGTATTAAGAGCTCTGGCCTGACCCTGCCTTTCCATCCTTTCCCTGGAAGAAAAAGAAACAAAATGGAGTGAGACATATGCACATTCATGATGATTCAAATCAATTTGCTTAAGCATAATCAATTCAGTGAACCATTCAGCCTTTAGGACTTTAGTATGATCAGTCATGGAGCCGTTTTATCGTCAGTGTCCCGTCCCCCAGATCCAATTGTTCATCGTCTGAGGTCAAAGCCTTGACCATAGTGTCACTTGGCAGGTGCATGTACAGTCAGGTCCATAAATATTGGGACATTGACAGAACTCTAATCTTTTTGGCTCTAGCACCACCAAATTGGATTTAAAATGAAACAAACACGTTGTGCTTTAACTGCAGACCATTAGCTTTAATTTGAGGGTATTTACATTCAATCAGGTGAACAGTGTAGGAATTACAACAGATTGTATATGTGCCTCCCACTTTTAAAGGACAATTGGCTGCTCAGCTGTTCCATGGCCAGGTGTGTGTTATTCCCTCATTATCCCATTTACAAGGAGCAGATAAAAGGTTCAGAGTTCATTTCAAGTGTGCTATTTGCATTTTGGAAACTGTTGCTGTCAACTCTCAATATGAGATCCAATGAGCTGTCACTATCAGTGAAGCAAGCCATCATTAGGCTGAAAAAAACAAAACAAACCCATCAGAGAGATTGCAAAAACTTTAGGTGTGGCCAGATCAACAGTTTGGAACATCCTTAAAAAAAAAAAGAATGCACCGGTGAGCTCAGCAACACCAAAAGACCCGGAAGACCACGGAAAACAACTGTGGTGGATGACCAAAGAATTCTTTTCCTGATGAAAAAAACACCACAGTTCTGGAACTGTGATAGAGTGGGACACTCTGGGGTTTGCTGATTTGATAGTATCTTAAGAGATGGGACTCCGGTCAGAGAGTGGGCACGGAGAGAGTTGTTTCAGTAAGAGAACTTTATTGTGGATATAGGGTAGTTACATTATTCTGTTAACAGGTGGGTGGGAAACGGAGTGTTTGTGAGTGTATGGTCTGAAACAAGAGGTAAGTACAAAACAATATTAACATAAATATAAAAGGATATAAAATAGGTAACATTAATAAATAATATAGGCTATACAACACAGGCAATTTAGCATTAATAACACACAAAGGATTGGATTGGGAATTCTGGATAGGTTATATGGTCTATGGCGCCCTCTATAGGATTCTTAGCGCAACTGCACAGATAGAACCACCGCGTGGGTTTGCGGTCTTAATTGGTGTCAGGTTACAATTGAAAACAAGTGGCACGGAACTCTAGACAAAGTTAGCAATTGTTAAGTGATGCAAACACAAATAAACTAACCATAGGAAAATGCACACAACTAACACAATAATACAAAATGTATACAACTATATAGTAACACTTTTACCTATTATAAAGTATTTACATGATGCCAAGTAAAGAAAACTAGAGATATAAGCACATATAAGCACAGGGAAAATACTCAGACATTTCAAAAATAGTATATACAAGTTGCACTATTACACACTGTCATGGCCAAAGGCCCAGAAACCGGAAGACTCCAGCGCAAACCCCAGACACAGGCAAAGAGTTAAAAAAATTGTTTTTATTTAAACAACCAAACAATACAAAAACCAGGAACCAGAATTAAATCAGGCTAAGGTCCGAGCATAATAATCCAAGACAGGAATACCAGGAAACCCAGGCTAGGGATCCAGGACATGAAATACAAAACAAAAAACAGGCTAGAACTATGCATATAAACACAAGGAACACAGCACAGACTCACGGGTAGGGAGACGACGACCTGGCACTGAGTAACACACAGGTATAAATAGACACAGACAACAAGGGACAGGTGAAACACATCAGGGCGGAGCAGGTAATCACACAGAAGGAGAAGACAACAGGCAGGAAGTAAATCATAAAACACAGACAGGGGTAAGACATTTCAAAATAAAAACCAAGAACTCAAATACAATCTTAAAACAAATATCAAATATATGAAAACACAAACAGACACACAGAATGCACTAACAAAACAGACAGACTATAGAAACAGACATGAATCCTGACATGTCCATCCGGGAGATGGCGACAAATGAAATTGAACCAAAAGTGGTCTGCCAGAATCTGGCTATGACGCCATCTTCTCCTGCTGAGTAGATTGCTGGAGGCGTAGATGGCCTGTGTAAGTGAAGCGTCACGACGTCCCATGAGCAGTAGATTTGGTGCAACTGGGTCCAGGTCAGCAGCATCGGAGGAGATGTAACCCAGCGGCTTCCGTTGAGAAGTCCTTCCACTTCAATCAACACAGTCTGCAGCACTGGTTCTGCCACAGTCTGGTCTCGGAGGACTACCTGGAGGGCGGCTTTAATCGACTTGATCTCTCGTTCCCATGTTCCTCCAAAATGTGGGGAACCAGGAGGGTTGAAACGGAATTCAATCTGCTGTCCTGCTAACTGTTCTTGAAGAGGTGATTCCAGAGCAGCAAAACTGGCCTGCAGCTTGGCTGCTCCGCCTCTGAAATTGGCCTCTGTCGGCCAGGATCTCAAATGGCTTGCCACGACGGGCGATAAATCGGCGGAGGGCCATCAAGAAAGCATCACTGTCTATGCTTTCTAGGGGGTCGAGGTACACACAGCTCGTTCTCATGCACTTGAAAATCAGCCCCCACCGCTTCTCCCTGCGTTGACCCACCTTAACATTGTATGGGGCAAAGCAGTCAACTCCAGTCGACCAGAAAGGTGGCTTGTAAAGAGGGAGTCTTGCGTGGGGCAGATCTGCCATCTGTGGGACCACTGGTGAAGCATGCCACTTCTGGCACTCAACACAGTTGTGCTGATACCGTTTGACAGATTCTCTTTCTCGTAGGATCCAGAATCTTCTTCTGAGTTCGGTGAAGACGCGCTCAGGACCAGGATGTAGCAGGTCGCTGTCGTATTTCTTGATCAGCAGCTTGGTGACATAGTGCTTTGGATCAAGAATGATCGGATGTATAGTGTCTGGGTCGAGGTCTTCGGTTTTGCGGAGTCTCCCTCCCACTCTTACCAGACCGACAGCGGCATCATACTCTGGAGCAAGCATGATCAAACGACTTTGTCTAGACATCGTTTTACTATGGACGAGGGTGTCCACCTCCTCAGGGAAGCTGTCTCTTTGTGACTGTTTGAGAAGGTGTAGTTCTGCTGCTAGAACGTCAGCTGCTGTCATTGTAGAACTGCTGTTGTCGTGAGCCGCCCCGTGAAGTGTTGAGTCAGTAACCTTGACGAGACTGTCCCAGTTGTCTATGTCGGAGATGGTCGAGGGCAGAGGGCAGGTGGTAGTCCCACAGAACACTGATTTTCTAATTTCTTCCACTTCTTCCTGAGCTTCTTTTCTGTGAAGCACTGGCCAGGCATCTACATGTTGCAGCAGAAAATTTGGACCTTGACTCCAACGGTTGGGCTGACTAAGCTCATGCAGTGCTTTACCGTGGGTCAGGTCATCAGCAGGGTTGTCTGTGGTGCTGACATAACGGCAGTTACAGCTTTCGGTGAGCTCTTGAATTTCTGCAACTCTGGTGCCCACAAAGACTTTGTATCGGCAGGAGTCCGACGTGATCCATGTCAGGGCTGTAGTTGAGTCAAAGTGTGATCTGCTGGGGAGAGAGTAACAGTTCTGTCATAGTGACTTTAGCTAACTGTGCTCCAGGAAAGAGCTGCACACAGTTCAAGGCGTGGCATGGATAATTGTTTGCGAGGGCTGACTTGTGACCGAGCCATCACAAATGCCACATGGACATCACCTTGATTGTCTTGGGTACGGAGGTACTCGACAGCACCATAAGCTCTTTCAGAAGCATCACAGAAAATGTGTGCTTCTTGTCTGAGTGTGTCTGAATCTGCTACAGATGGAACGTAGCACCTGGGGATTTCCACTTGTGGGAGATGCGCTAGTTCACTCTCCCATTGAGTCCAGAGATCCAGTAGAGCCTCAGGTTGTATAGAATCATCCCAGCCAACTCCCACTTTCCACAGATCTTGGATAAGGATCTTAGCCCGTGTGGTGAAGGGGATAAGATAACCCAGTGGGTCATACTGTTTTGCCATGACCTGATAGACAATTCTCAGAGTTGGCTGTGAATACTCAACTGGTCTGCAACGGTAGCCAAGGCGATCAGTGAGGCAGTTCCAGCGAAGGCCCAAAGCTGGCTCTTCTGGGTCTTGTCTGTGTTGAGAGAGCCACAGTTCAGTGCTGGCTGCTTTAGCTTCCACTGGGAGGTGTTCCACTACTGAAGGAATGTTGCTGGCCCACTGCCTTATGTCGAACACACCGGTTGAGAGCAGCTGTCGCATGTGGTTGATGATGTTTTTTGCTTTGTCAGCGCTGGTAAATTTGTTGTCACCACTCACAGCCACACTATGTTCTCGGAACCGGAGAAGGACACCAAGAAGAGAAGGGCCTAGGGTTGGACCAGGCAAGAGCTGGCTGTTCAGGCTCTGGCCATTGTGCTGGTAGGAACAGTTGTAGACAATCCTAGCCTTGCCGTTGTGGTGAACAACATGGTGGGGCAGGTACCAGGACTCAGTGGAGCTGTCTACTGTTTCGGAAGGCAGGGGTCTGACATAGCCAGACCTTTCTAGCTTCTGTATCTCTTGACAGTAGGTGTCTGCCAGAGCAAGGTCTTTGGCTAGTCGCGTTCTGTACTCCGAAGCTGTAGGAGCAGAGTGTTCTTTGGAGCCCAAAGACTGGGGCTCGCTTTGCGTGGTGTAGCATACCAGTCACTCCATCCACCTCCACTTTATCAGTCCGTTGCTCTAACAGTTCTAAGGCTTGTTGATCTTCTTTAGAGCGTGTGGCAGTCTTAGTGTTGGCATAGGGGGAGATGTCTACTTCCCACAGACAATCAACGTGTCGTTGTAGCTCTGAGGTAGCAGTATGGGAGGGGCATAGGGAAATGTCTCAGATTGGCTGGGCCTTGGAGTGCCCATCCTAGAGCGGTGCACACAGCTAGGGGACTCCCGGGAGGACCTGCTCGAACTGGTTTAATGAGGAGGAGCAGATGTGGGAAATCAGAGCCAATGAGCACTATGGGTTGGACTTTGTCAACTAGTGGCAGGGGAAGTTTCTGCAGGTGAGAAAACTTGCGCTGAAGTGACTTAACAGGATAGCTGCGCTCGGACAGGCACAGCTCATCAGCTGTGAAGGCATGATGAATGGTGAACTTGGAATTGGGTGAATGAAAGGGTGAGATTTTAAATGAAACGGCAGCTCCATGCAGTTGGATCACTTCATGATGGACAGTGCGAAGAGGGAGATTCTCTTCCTCTTTGGTTAGGTGGAGATGTCGGACTGCAGATGGAAGGATGAGGGTTCTCTCTGATCCATCGTCGAGAATGGCAAAACCCTCTACGGAGTGCTCGGCGTTGTATAGGCCTACCTTTACTAACTTGAGCATGACTCTCTGCGGGCGACTTGGGCGTTCAATGTAGACAGTATCTGGAGCTGCGTTGACAATTAGCACCTTATTGGGTTCTGGTTGACTCACATCATGAAGAACTATAAGGTGTAATTGTTTGCATGTGTTGCATAGTTTCCTCAAAGTGCAGGCCTCTGGTTTGTGATTCCTCCCGCATCTCCAACAACCTTGGCCGTTAGTCCATGCAGCAATATCTGTGGTGGAGAGCGTCTTGAAATTGGGGCACAAGCTGAGATGATGCTCACGGGTGTTGCAGTATGGACAGTAAGGCTTGAAGGTGGGTTTAGCTGTGGGTAAATTACTGCAAGCTGGATCTGAATGAGTTTATCATCTGTGTTGTAATACACATTGGATGCATGCCCCTGGGGTCTCTTGTGGTTCTTAAATGGCTTAGATGAATCTTGGAACATAACGGCTGCTCTGGAGGAGATGCGCTTAGCTTGTGACTTTAACTGAAGCCAGGCGGGAAAATCGCAAAGAGTGTAGGTTCTATCGGTTCCAGTCCTCAGTATGCCATGGTTTATGCTGTACTCAACAAACCCATCTCGGTAGTTGGCTGGTAGTTTGCTGAGCAACCGGTCGACGTGAGAGTCGCATCTCAGCTCGTAGCCATTCTCACCCTCTAGGGAGCGAAGCATGCCCACTAAGGCCTGTATTGACAGGGCAAAGTTGTCGAATGCATCTAGATCTCCAGCTTTTATTGGTGGTAAGTTCAAGATGGTGCCCAGTTCACTCTGAACAAGCTGCCGTGGTTGTCCGTATTTATCTTGTAGTGCTGTCACGGGGTGCCTTGCTTCTCCCTTGTATTTGTTGTGTGTGTTCTGTGTGAGTGCGCGGCCCCTTTAAATTTTGGTGACGCACGGACAAACTCGTGATGGGGAACGCCCACCACACCTGCGCAATCACTGAGACCAATAAGATGTGCCCGGGTCTAGTTTAAAAGGCCCAATAGAAAGACAGTCAGAGAGAGAAACCAGGAAGGAGAACGAAAAGAGACGGAGAGAAAGAGACGGAGGAAGGAACGGAAAAGGAAGGAATAACGAACAGCACGGAGTGACAAATCAGCGAAAGGCAAAGGGAAGCCACAGAAACCTCAAGGATCACCGCATACAACGCTCAGAGACCAGCTAAGTAGAGGGAAGTGTCCATAACTGTGTGGAGGTTATACCTACCCGAGCTGTTTTGATTGTGTGACTGAGACCGCCTTTCCCTGTCCACAGCGCCGTCTCCCACTTTAGGAGAGGGACCGAGCCAGAAATTGAGGAGTGACTGGCCGTATCGTCGCTGACCAAGAGGGGACCAGGAAAAAGGAACCTGTACACCGCCTTAAAACGCTAAGTGAAGGGACGTGTCCCATATAACCTGCATGCTGTGTGGTTTTATTGAATTTTTATAGTGTGGTC
Organism: Perccottus glenii; assembly: GCA_024416835.2. Classification (NCBI taxonomy): domain Eukaryota; kingdom Metazoa; phylum Chordata; class Actinopteri; order Gobiiformes; family Odontobutidae; genus Perccottus; species Perccottus glenii. The sequence goes on along the minus strand of CM044555.2, from coordinate 31,799,926 downwards.
GTTAATTCGACATTCCTGTGTGTTATAAATAGTTTCTGTGGCGGCGTACTGGGACTTTGACATCTACTGGGACCGCTGAGAGGGCAGTAACACTCATACTAGCCGGCCCTGCGGCACGGACTGGAGGGCGAGGACCACAACCAGACTACTCTTCTAAAAGACTGTTTCTCCACACAATCCCGGACCTTACCTGCAAACCGGGGATTAGCTTTCAAAGCCCTTGCTGGGCTCTTTACATAGAATATTGTTTTTTTTATCTTGCGTGTTTTAATAAATTTGACCTTTTAAATTGTAAACTCAGTCCCACTTGTGTTTCTTTGTGGTATACTTTTTGGTGATCAAACGAACCTGAAGCCGAAGGCGGCGACAGTGCTTGGAAAGCAGAGGTGTACGGCTTAGGGTCATGCATATAGGCTTGGGCAAGCTTGTAGGCACTTGGCAGCTTCAAATGGTCAAGAAAGACTTGATATTTGAACTGTTCTGTGAGGTGGGCGTGTGAATTGAGCAGGTTGTCAAGAGCCATCTTGAGGAGGGCGAAGTCTGATTCTTTCCCGAATGTGAAGAGGGGTAAAGCTGGCTTAGGAAGGCCATATGATGTAGCAATTAACAGCTCCATCATGTCTGCACCATGAGCCCTGACGTCTGGGGGAGGGGCTGTCACCGTAGGTTGTAAGTAAGTAAGTAAGTAAATTTTATTTATATAGCACCTTTCACAGATATAAATCACAAAGTGCTTTACAAAGTGCAATAAAAGAACAATAAAACTATGAGAATAAAAATTAAAACCACAAAATATTAAAAACATAAAAACATAAAAGCCCAATCAACTAAAAGCTTGTTTAAATAAAAGTGTCTTCAGCTGCTTTTTAAAAGAATCAACAGAAGCGTCCACTCGCAGTGACAGGGGCAGGGCGTTCCAGAGTCTGGGGGCGACTGCTTGGAAAGACCGGTCTCTCCGAGTTTTAAAACGGGTTTTGGGGACCGTTAGAAGGTTTTGACCAGAAGACCGAAGAGCGCGGGAGGAGAAGTAAGGGGTCAGCAGGTCAGTGATGTACTGGGAGGCCTGTCAATGCAGAGCTCTAAAAGTCAAGACTAAAATTTTAAAATCAATTCTGAATTTGACTGGAAGCCAATGTAATGAGGATAAAACCGGGGAAATGTGAGCCTGTCACCGGCTGCAGGTGCAGGTTCGTTTGATCACCAAATGTTTACCACAAAGAAATATGAGCAGACTGAGGTTTCAATGTAAAACAGCAGTTTATTTGGGCACGCCAGGTAAAAGAAAAAGAAAAATAAACAATGTTAAGAAGCTCGGTGGAAGGTTGTGACAGCCGCTCCACGGTTTAGATAAAACAATCTGAGGACTGTGGGGAAGCAGTCTTTATGGGAAGCGAGTCAGTTGCGGCCCCGGCCTCCAGTCCGTGCCACAAGGCCGGTTAGTCTGAGGGCTGGCGTCCTCTCGGCGGTCCCAATGGGTTCCAAGGTCCCCACAACGCCGCGCCAAGACTAATGACAACACACACCAAAAATGTCGAATTAACGACCACACAATAAAACTTCAATAAAAACAGCACAGCAAACAGGGTGTACGGGACACGTCCCTTTACTTAGCGTATTATAGGCGTTGTACAGGTTCCTGGTCTCGGTCCTCTCTGGGTCCGCAGAGGTCCGGCCTGTCGCTCCTCAGGCCCTGCCTCGAAAGGGGAGACGGCGCTGTGGACAGGGAAAGGTGGTCTTAGACACACAAACAAACTAGCTTGAGTAGGTGTAGCCTTTGCACAGTTATGGGCACTTTCCTTTACTTAGCTGAGTTAGAGCGTTGTCTGCAATGTTCCCCTCGGTTTCTACAGCTTTCCGTTGCCGGTCGGTGGGCTGATGCTCCGTGGTGTTGGGTGTTCTTTCCTCTGTCTCTTTCCGTTCCTTATTCCGTCTCTTTCTCTCCGTTTCTCCGTCTTGCTGTCCTTTGCTTCCCGCTTTTCCTCTCTTCCTTCTCGTCTCTCTATTGGGTCTTTTAAACCAGACCCGGGCGCATCCTATTGGTTTCAGTGATTGCGCAGGTGTGGTGGGCGTTCCCCATCACGAGTTGGTCTGCGCGTCACCAGACATTTAAAGGGGCCGTGCGCTCTCTCAGAGCACACCACCCGCATACGGAGGGGAGGTACGGCACCCCGTGACAAGCCCTTCTGTTGGTTCCAGTTAAAAGCCTGGCTGCAGCATTTTGCACCATTTGTAGTCGACTCAGAGACAATTTGTTAAAACAAGTAAAAAGAGAATTACAATAATCAAGACGAGAAGAAATAAAAGCATGAATAATCATCTCCAAGTCAGCTTTAGACAAAAACACTCTCAATTTAGAAATGTTTCTCAAATGATAAAAACAGTTTTTGACCAACTGTCTAGAATGACTGTCCAGAGACATTGATTGGTCAAACAGAACACCAAGGTTTCTGAGGCTCGACTGGACGGAAGAACCCAGGGAACCAAGGTGTTGTTTGATTTGAGGTATTTTTTGGTCTGGGGCAAAGATTAAAGTTTCAGTCTTTTTTGTATTCAGCTGTAGGTAGTTATTGTATAACCAGTTCTTTATGCAGGACAAGCAGTTCAACAAATCAGTAAGTTTATGAAACTCAGAGTCTTTAAAAGAACAGTACAACTGAATGTCATCAGCATAAAAGTGATAAGACACATTTTTAAAACCGTGAATTATTTCACCAAGAGGGCGAATGTACAATAAAAACAAAAGAGGACCTAGCACTGAGCCTTGAGGAACTCCATATGACAGAGGGGTCATTTCAGACAGAATATTGTTAATAGAAACACAAAAAGATCTGTCACTCAGGTAGGAGGAAAACCACTTTAAAATTGATCCAGAGAAACTCGTTTCATATTGTAGATGCTTTAACAATACATTATGGTCCAGAGTATCAAAAGCAGACGATAAATCCAGTAGGATCAAGACAGAGTACTGCCCAGAGTCAGCTGCCATCCTAATGTCACTTGATATCTTCAGCAGGGCAGTCTCAGTTGAATGACATTTTCGGAAGCCTGACTGAAATTTATCTATAAAATTATTTTGATTAAGAAACGCAGTCAGCTGCTCCGCCACCACTCTCTCCAAGATTTTAGATAAAAAAGGCAATTTAGAGATTGGCCTTTAGTTTGGTTCAAAAGAATCCAAATTGGGCTTTTTCAGAATGGGGCTGACGACCGCTTGTTTAAAAGAGCTGGGCACAGAACCAGTTAAAAGAGAAAGGTTGATCAGTTTAACAACATGTGGACCAACTAAATCAAATACATTTAAAAGCAGCGAAGTTGGCATTACATCTAGAGGGCTTGATGATGGTTTCACCTTTTTTAGTAGACCCTTAATGTCCTCTTCAGTGACAGGTGAGAAGGTGGACCAAGAGCACTGAGGAGATAAACCCCAAGATGTGTTTACAGATGATGGGTTTATAGAGGCTCTTATATCATGTACCTTATTCACAAAGGAACAAAACCTGTTGCAGTCAGACTTTGAGTGGACTGGTCCATGAGGAGCTGAAGGAGAGACAATTCTTGATATTGTGTCAAACAGGACTTTAGGATTTTTCTTGTTCAGAACAACAAGATTAGAGAAATAGGCAGATCTGGCCTGTTTTATTTTATCATTTAGTGACACGATGAGGTCCTTCAAGTGCAGTCTGTGAACTTCCAAACTTGTGCATTTCCACAAACGTTCTATTTTACGACAGTTTCTCCTGCAAGATAAGATTTCCTCATTTATCCAAGGGCAGGGATTTTTAGGGAAGGTGTGTTTACTTTTTAGCGGAGCAACCTTGTTTAAAACAGACAAACAGTGGTTATTAAAAGACTGCATAAAAGATTCAGGCTCACTACAGCCATCAAAAACACTGGGTTCAAATAACTCTGAAAATTTCTCAGCTGTGGATCCATTTATGATGCGTCTTTGTGACATCGGTTTGGAGGGAAGATAGTCCACATTGGAAGACAAGTTAAAAAATATACAACAGTGGTCTGTCACATTAATGTCTGTAACACTCAACTGGTCAATGTTCAGGCCTAAAGAGAAAACAAGATCCAAAGTGTGGCCTTTTGTATGTGTAGGACCAGAGACATGCTGTTTAAAATGAAATGCTTCAGTGAGTGTTAAAAACTCGATTATGATGCCAGATTACACGAAGCATCATCGATATGGAGGTTAAAATCCCCGAGTATCAGAACATTTTCAAGTTTGATAATTGAAGATAAAAATTCAGAGAAATCCTCTAAAAACAAGCGACCAGGACCGGGAGGTCGATAAATTAAAATGCAATAAAATGAGTCATTGTTGCCAACCTTAGTCATCTGCATCTCAAAGGAGTCGAAAGAGTCTGAGTTCATCAACCTGCAGCAGAAACAGTCCCGGTACACGAGTGCGAGTCCGCCTCCTTGCCGCGAGACCCGTGGTGTCCCAAACACAGAACAGTCCGGAGGGCACAGCTCGTTCAGATGAGTGTACTCCATTTCACGCTGCCAGGTCTCTGTTAAAAACATAAAGTCAAGGTGTTCCTTTGAGAATAATTCGCTGAGGAAGAAGGCCTTGTTTGCAATGGAGCGAGCGTTGAGTAGAGCAATCCGAGTCGGTTGTGCCAGATCCAAGGCCGGTGCGCGCTGACCATCAGGGCAGCGAAGCGGTGACAGGACCCGGCATGTAACAGTACACAGGACCCGCTGACGCAGAGGGAAATCTTGGAGCCGCCGAGTCGGAAAAATCCGGTCATATTGGAGGGACGGAGACGCTCCGGACGAGTTCCCGCCCGATTCACGGACCGGAACCGACCGCAGGCACCGCTCGTCCCAGACAGATCCAGAGCCGCTCGGACATGGTAGTTGCCCACGGTGTTTCCTCAGCCTGGCCCCTCTTCCTTCTCTTGCCGCGGGGCTTAGCTAGCAACAGGTACTCCGGTGATGCACTCAAAAACTGGAGGGAAAAACTCTGCGTACCTGGCCCAGGTAACGCAAAAGTCTTTCATCTGCTCATTGATTCGGAACAAAGTGTGTCGATCATATTTAAAAGTAGCTGAGACACAGCTACTAGTTGTGAGGGCTGACAAGGCAACAAACAGCACTAGAAAATTCAAAATTACATTTGATAACAGAGAGGGAGCAGAGGCAATGCCGAACACAGGCGCCATCTTGGTATAACTGGCATGGCAGGATAGGGATATGGCAATGTGCTGATGGTCTGTAGCATCTGTTGTGGATGAGGCATCTGCTGAACCTGGGCTTGGCTGTAAACCATCTGAGGTTGTCTAGTTGGCGCAGTATCCTGCACTTGGGATTGAGGTGGAGCATGCTGTATGGAGGTACCCACTGTGTAGTTGGGGTTTGGTTGCAGCGCATGATTTGAGACTGGAACAGCATGAGGAAGTATGGTGGTGTAAGTAGGCTGTGGCAGAGTTGGAAAGCGTGCTGTGGCAGAAACTCGGTCTTGTAGAGCAGCGGCTTGGATCTGTTGACTAGTTGAAATGGGCGGATTTACAGCTGCATTAAAGACTGGAGGCAAAACTTGGGTAAAGGGAGTAGAGTGGAGTTGACCAGGTGCACCCTGTGGGTGTGGCGGTAGTGGCTGGACTGTGTACTTTGGGTTGTACTCACTGTTACTGAGGGGCCTGGAGTAGGGTGGACTCTTACACTCCTCTTTTTTCAGGTAGGACGTAATAAGAGCAGCTCTCACAACTTCCATCTCTTTCTCTTTCAGTCTGCGTTGCAGTATTTGCTGTTTAGTGATTGCCTCTTTTGTCTTGTATGCGAGCTCTGCTTGTTCATCTAGCCGACGTCTCTGTCGCTCTTGTTCTCTGAGAAGCTCTTCCTTTTCATTGAGGGCGTTGCGTGCTTGTTTGTCTAGTATGGACATCTACTAGAGCCTGCTCCATAACTTGCCTCTGTGCTTCTGCTAGTTCCATGCGCTTCACTGTCTCCTCCAACATGGCGTTCTGCAGTTCTGAAAGCCCTTCAGTGGTGGATCTCTGGGATAGGGAGCTCAAACTTGCTTGGGATCTCGCTCGGCTGTGATGAGAAGCCACTGAGCCTCGTCGAGACTCTGCTCTCACATGGGTTGGTAGCTTAAGTGGCTCTAACTCTGTGAGCTCTGGGGCTGCTGCTTGGTAATAATGGGTGCAGGCAGGGTTGTTACTGTAAATGGGAATGTAGCTAACGGTTGATATCCAACTTCATAGTCTTCAAGGTGTGGAGGTGGCCGTCTCTCCCGCTGGGGTCTAGGACACACTGCTGGGTCTGTAGGCAGTTGTTTTGACTCCATGCTCTCTTTAAATAACTATCAAATCCGGCTCGAAGGACCATGTGATAGAGTGGGACACTCTGGGGTTTGTTGATTTGATAGTATCTTAAGAGATGGGGCTCCGGTCAGAGAGTGGGCACGAGATGGGACTCCGGTCAGAGAGTGGGCACGAGATGGGACTCCGGTCAGAGAGTGGGCACAGAAAGAGTTGTTTCACTAAGAGAACTTTATTGTGGATATAGGGTAGTTACATTATTATGTTAACAGGTGGGTGGGAAACGGAGTGTTTGTAAGTGTATGGTCTGAAACAAGAGGTAAGTACAAAACAATATTAACATAAATATAAAAGGATATAAAATAGGTAACATTAATAAATAATATAGGCTTAATGCAATTTAGCATTAATAACACACAAAGGATTGGATTGGGAATTCTGGATAGGTTATATGGTCTATGGCGCCCTCTATAGGATTCTTAGCGCAACTGCACAGATAGAACCACCGTTGCGTCCTATGAACCGATGAGACCAAGATCAACTTGTACCAGAGTGATGGGAAGAGAAGAGTCTGGAGAAGGAAAGGAACTGCTCTTTATCCAAAGCATAGCACCTCATCAGTGAAGCATGTGGTGGTAGTGTCATGGCGTGGGCATGTATGGCTGCCAATGGAACTGGTTCTCTTGTATTTATTGATGATGTGACTGCTGACAAAAGCAGCAGGATGAATTCTAAAGTGTTTTGGGCAATATTATCTGCTCATATTCAGCCAAATGCTTCAGAACTCATTGGACGGCGCTTCACAGTGCAGATGGACAATGACCCAAAGCATAATGCGAAAGCAACCAAAGAGTTTTTTAAGGGAAAGGGAACATGCATTTCACTTGCTGAAGACGAGACTGAAGGGAAAATGCCCCAAGAACAAACAGGAACTGAAGACAGTTGCAGTAGAGGCCTGGCAGAACATCACCAGGGATGAAACCCAGCGTTCAAGACTTCAGGCTGTAAATTACTGCAAAGGATTTGCAACCAAGTATTAAAAAATGAAAGTTTGATTTATGATTGTTAATCTGTCCCATTTCTTTTGGTCCCTTAAAAAGTGGGAGGCACATCTACAACTGTTGTAATTACAACACTGTTCACCTGATTTGGATGTAAATATCCTCAAATTAAAGCTAATAGTCTGCAGTTAAAGCGCATCTTGTTTGTTTCATTTCAAATCCATTGTGGTGGTGTATAGAGCCAAAAAGATTAGAATTGTGTCAATCTCCCAATATTTATGGATCTGACTGTATGATTCCGACATTGTAGATTCTCAGTGATAAAATATCTTTACCTTAATCCCTGCTGTAACACTTCACTGTGACCCTTTGCTGTGCTTCTCATTGTAGCACAGCTACAATGTGAAAGGACAGCTGCAATGGAACCAGATATAAAATTATTAATACTTTGATAAAAGTGAACAAATAAAATATATCTGTCTTTTACTGCACTGAATGGTTGGTGGAGAGAAGAGAAGATGGTATTTGCTGGTCTCTTTGTAGACACAGGAAGGAGTAGCTTGGATCCACCTATGTCAGGTTTGCCAGTCCTAGTCCATTTGCAGCAGTAGATGTGCAGTATAGTATAGAGTTGGGAATCTCAGAATTTGAAAATAAACTGATGGAATGTAAAAAAAAATAAAACACACACTCACAAACAAAAGCGGTCATTCACAAAGTGAAGTTGACCAGGAGTGTCACCTGGTACATGTGTCATGTTTGTGTCACTGGACACACAACTCCTGTTCCACACTGGTTACATCACCCCCTAAAACTGAAGAACACACATTAAAATGGATTTTAAATTAGGATTAGAGAATATAACTTTTGTAAAGTATCACAATAGTAGAATAAAATTTTGGGTTGTATTAAATATAAAATGACAAAATGCAGGTCGCTACTGTGGGACAGTTGCTGTCAGGTTTGACATGATTAATAATCAGTGCCACTCAGGCTGACATTAATTCATTACCATTATACAGATCATAATATATATCATATGTTATGACATTATTATAAATAAATTTTAAAAATGACTGGATCGACTAGAACAGCGGTTCCCAAACTTTTTTTCCTGCGCACCCCCTTCTATGTCCCAACCGGGTTGGCGCACCCCCAATCCCCACTTAAAAAAAAAAAAAGCGCTACAAAGCTTTGTTTTATGTTTAATCATGCGCAAATAACCAGAACACGCATGACAATAACAACATCAACAAAGTTTCAATATAATGCAACAAAGCTATGCACGAGCTTCCACTTTAAGAGGACTAATGACAGACACAGGCTCAGTAACAGAAAGCACGTTTATTTCCAGCCGCATAAAGAACCATTGCAGCAAAGACCTATTAAATGACCGTGGAGCTAGCATCATTATCATCATAACACAACAGTTATGTAAATTAGAACGACAGTACATTTTATTAAATTGCAATGACGTTACAAACGATCCACAACATTAAAGACAATAAGCTCCGAAATAGATAAAATAAATAAAAACGAGGATCAATCTGAAACTTTTCAAGTGCGAAAATAAAATTAGCCTACACACAAACCAAAACACAATTAAGTAACAAAGAGTATAGGCTCAAACATAAAATAAATTAAAAGAGGATAAAAGAGGATCCATCTGTTACTTTTCAAGTCCGGCGCAAAAGTCGCTCAGCCTGCAGCGAGAGAGAGAGGGGTGGGGGAGAGACGGGGAGGAGAATGTGTTAGTGTTCCCAGTGAGCCTATATGTGTAGCAATAATATCAAATACTTTCCCATATTAATGCGACGGGTGGGCTAGCATCTTGGCACAAAGCTCTTCGAGGTTTGGTGCAATGGAAGACAGTTTAAGCCTCAATTCCTTCTCAACAACATCCAGTCTTTGCCAATGTTTAGTTTTAACTGCGGCCATAGCAGAGAAACCAGCCTCGCAGAGATAAGTTGTGGCGAAGGGCATCAAAACTCTCAAGGCTCACTTTGCCAAGACTGTGTATGATGTCAGTGACTCGGTCCAAAAATCCACAAGTGGCTTTCGTTTGAACTGTAATTGCAGTGCTCCATCAGATGACAGTTCTATCAGCTGCTCCTGCTCGTGAAATGACAGCTGCGGGACGGGCAGGGAAACTTCTTCTACGCCGTAGAAGAAGACAGCAGCTGTCTTCTTCTTCAAATCAAAAACTAATAAATTATAGTTTTTATTTAAAATAAAAGCGATTACAAAGGAAATGTTTAATGTTCAAATTTTTTTATTGTATGGCCATTACATTTTTCCTCTCGCGCACCCCCTGGTGGCAGCTTGCGCACCCCTGGGGGTGCGCGTACCACACTTTGGGAATCCCTGGACTAGAACAAAGGGCAGACAGCCACAGTCCCACTGCAGTCAGGTGACGGTGAGATAACCTGTGTGAAACAGGCCTTAAACCCCACCCACCCAGATGAATGCAGAGGCCAATGTAACCTGTAGGCTGCTGCACACATCTCTGCTGTGTGCAGCAGCCGGCTCGTGCCTGTTATGGGGGGCCCCTACATGCATTACCCTCCCACACACCACCAACATGCATGTAGGGGCCCCCCATGAACAATAAAACAGGAAAACTGAAAAATACTGTAAATGTGTGGATCACTGGAAGATTATAAACTGTAAACTCTGGTGATTTTATAAATTGTATAGACTCTTCTATCTTTGTAAACCTATACTCTCTAATATTTCTGTAAACTATTATTTTTCTAAGACAGTAATTGCGCACAAGTCCTTTTTTCTGAATTACTTTTTCCTGTCATCTCTCCGGATACACCAGATTGTCAAATCCTGGTTTCCTTCTTGGGTTTAAATTATTAAGATCAAGTCCCAGCATGTGAACACTTGAAAGATCTTTACTTGAATAAACCAGTTTGACGAGTTTTGCAAAGCCCTTATTTACTAGTCCCGGATTAAGCTCTATGTTTCTGGTCAGCATAACATGGGAACCTATTGCAACTTGTAATATCTCATCTAATCCCTTAAAGTTTCCTTTACAAGGTGTAGTCTGTGGTTCCATCATGCCAGTCCAATTGCCAATAAATGATGTAAACAGATAGTGGGCTTTTAAATATCTGTCTCCTCTGCACTTCTCTCAATGAAAGTATTTATGACGCCTCAGCGTGGATGCATTTGATAAGATGTAATTTTCCAGTTCCTGCACCACCGTTGATGTAATAAAAGAACTGTTCTACATTGACATTGCCCACACGTTGTATGCACCAGTCCCTTAAAGCAAAAAAAGCACAAGCCTGCATCTGGTTCAAACTCTGATACATTTATTCATTTCATGGATGGATCCAGTTTTGGAGGTTCAAGCATGATTCTGGCATCTCTTACTTTATCTCATGATTATAAACTGGGGCATTCTCTTGTACATCATCATCCTGCTCTCTGGCTTCCATCTCCTCAATACACTCAAGTCTTTCAGCCTCTGCTTCAGGTGCTATTGTAGCTCATGCATTAAATATTTGACTGTGCTCTTCATAATCTCTTAAGGCACTCTCAACTGTTTTAGCAAGCTTCTCATATTTATCTCTGTTCTCCTTCACAATGCTCTGCATTGAAACAATGCCCTCTGTATAAGCCAGCCACACACAAGCATGTTCATAGAAAAGACTGGTAAGTGGGAAATTCATCTGTTTTTAGCTGACACTCTCCACAGTGTGGAGGATAAAGCTTTAAGATGTTGCCATGAAACACTTCAGGGTTCTTTTCTGGTGAACGATGATGATTTCTGATAATGGCATTTTTATCAGTATGTGACGTTTTCTGAACATGTCCCAAATCATTAAGCAATGATATCTTTTCCTTTCTTTTCTTTACTATAGACCAGTCTGCAAGTGGAGGCAAAATCTGCATAACACATCTCCAAGTGTCTCAAGTGTCTCCAAACTCTAGTGTTTCAAGTTGTGATATGTATTTGTCCAAAAGACTTGACATCCAGACGTTATCACTGCCATCTGATTGGTTTTCCAGCTCTGACGTGGGTCTGATCAGTCTGACACTGGTTATATCTATTGGGAGGAACACCACACTGCGAGTACACTTTTTCATTTGGAGTCCACAAGCTCTAGCCTCACATTCTTGTGCACTGACCTCTCTCTTTTTGGAATAAGCTTGCATAATCTGTCACTTTTTAGATACTTTCTCATCTCGGACTGACTTTTACCCACATAACTACAAATGTAGTTTATGCAACTGTAAACATTTGTGATAAACTGTATGTTCATGTTGGCCCACCATGCTCGTAAATGAGGATTATAAGGATTGACCCAACAGTCTTTAGGCTCTAACATTCATTTAGCAGTACTTGAGTTTTTTCATTGTTTCCTTTGAAGCTTCCTCGCAGGATTCAAGTCTGGTGATCATGGTCTCTTGAATGGGATTTTGGGAAAAGATTCCCATTTTATTTCTGCTGCACTGAATGCTACAAAGAACTGAGGAAAGCCCATTTTGACAAATTAGTGCTTAGTGGCTCAGTGGTGGACCAGTTGTCCCTCAACCGTAAAGTTGGTGGTTCAGTCGCTTTGGATAAAAGCGTCTGCTAAATGAATACATGTGAAATAGATTTTGTGTAGTTTTGTGCCTCTCAGAGAAGTCATGAATCTCACTGCATCTCTATTCCTCACTTTGTCCACCTCTTTTTTTATGCAACATTGCTGAAGTTATTTTGCGTCCTTCTCTGGTCACAGGCTTTGTTTTTTGTAACTGAATGCTCATACTAGCCCTGGCCAAATGTATTTCAGTCACAAACTGTGAAAAGAATAAATAATTTGTGTCTCTGGCAAACCTATTATCAACTGAGAAAAGTCTGGTTTTGAAATAGCTGCTTGGACTTAACTTAATGGGTCTCTTTTCATCCAGTGTGTTCTGACCAGTGGGAAACTGAACAGGAAATGCCATAGCTTCCAGGTTTGGTGTTTTTAAAGAAACTGACAAGGTTATTTCTTTCTCGTGGAGCCACAGAGTAGATTCCTTCAGTGTAACTCAATATTTCATTGGACACATCTGGAGGTTTCAAACAAGACTCAAGAGCAATGCCACCATTTCTTCTCCTTCATTTTCATCTTGTTCTGTTGGAATGTTGTTATCATTATCCTCATTAGAATTTCATACAGTTTCCATCTCACACACTGCATCTTTCTCAAATGTATAAATTTTCATTAAATCTGCTTCATCATAATCACTGTCACTCTCAACCTGGTAAAGTCTAGGGTCACATAATTCTAGTTCATCTCTGATTTCTATGTCTTTGTACTGTGGATGAATGTCTTTCAGTTTATCTGATGACCTTTGTAGAAAGGTTTTCTCTTCAGTTTACCTCTCACTACTTGAGATTGACTCGTGAGTCTAGGCAAAGTGTTTACACTTTCCTCGACTTCAGATGGAACAAAAACCAAATTTCCATTTTTAGCTCTATGTCCTCTTTAAGGAAGTGGGATGATCTTTGCAAAGGCCATATATTTTTCAATCCGGTGTCTCTCCAGTATATTAAGAGCCGGTAACTCAGATAAGATGGTCAGGACCTGGGTTTGTTCTTGGTTTGGATCTGGTCTTGTCTTAGGTCTGGTCCTGGTCTAGTCTAGTTTATTTGGGTCTGGTCTTGGCCTTGATCTGGGTCTTGTCTAGTCCTGGGGCTGGACTTGGCCTTGATCTGGCTCTGGTCTAGTCCTGGGTCTGGTTCCGGTCTAGTCCTGGGTCTGATCCTGGTCTGGTCTAGTCCTGGGTCTGGTCTTGGTCTGGATCTGGTCTATTCTTGGCTTGGTTTTGATCTTGGACTTGGTCTTTTCCTTGTTTGGGTATGGTCTTGGTCCTGGTTCAGTCCTGGTCTAGGTGTGGTCTTAATGTAAAGAGAGGGATTGGAACACATCCTTCTGACAATGGGACTAACTCTATTAATGGAGCTCAACACTGAACATGAACATTATAAACATTAAGGCCACACTTCAAAGGATGATGTCATTGGGCACAGGCACTGTTTGCCACGATTGAAGCCTTCAAACAAATGCATACCATTCAAAAATTATTAACAGTAGAGAAAAAACATTGACACTGTGAGCGTCAGGAGACTCTGCTGAACACGTAGATATATTATTTATGTAGTTTTGATGACAACTGATCTTTAGCAGACGATATGAAAACTTGATTTCTGTGTTTGAGTAGAACAACGCACTCGTCAATGACCTCTTCAATTAGCATTTACCATTGACTTCTATTAATTTTAAATCTAAGCAATTAGAAGTATGCCAGGTCCCTATATATGCCTATATGCTATCGTTGGACACTTGGGGATTACTGAAGAAGAAGAAGAAGAAGAAGTTTTATTTATATAGCGCCTTTCCGTAGCTCAAAGTCGCTTTACATTTCACAAATACAGTACAGACAAACATTTAGATACACATCACATGAAACATATAGTTGTAATTACCCAAAATGTTTGTTAAATAGATATGTAAAGGTACTGGTCTGTGCTGTGCAGCCATCACAATAGTCCCTTGTAATGCATGGCTGGCTCGGGACTAATAATGAATTTAATCCATTTTGGAATAAGGCTGTAACACAACAAAATGTTGTGCTGTGAATACTTTCCGAATGCACAGTACATAGTCAGCTCTGATTCGTCTCATGAAATCTAGTCTGCGTCTTCATGCCCTGAACACAATGATATATAAATAAAACATCTATCTTTAAAAATGGAGCTCTGGCGCCCCCTACAACGTTACAATTGTTCCAAATAATTCTTTTTTTTCATTGACATGAAATGTTATGCACCCATAATTTACATGATGCTGAGCAAAAAAGATAATGAGGACCACGTGCCACAGACACTTTTCTGAAAAAAAGTCAATGGGAAATGAAATATTTAGATTATCTTAGCCAAATTAAATTTGATACACACATCCAAGATAGAGTCTTGAGCAAAAAAGTCTATAGGGACCATGTCCTATCTCTAACAGGACAGAAGCCATTTTGGTTTAAAAGTTTGAGTCCTCCCAAAAGTTTTTTTTACAAACTTGTCCTAGAAGTTAATAGATTTAGGGTGTGGCCATGGCGAGCCAGTAAAGAGACAACCATTTTGGTGAGCATTAAAACTCCTGTTACTTTCTAAAACAAAACAAAAATTGTTTGAGGAAGCCAATTAAATTAGCTACAGTCATTAATTAATGAACAATTTAAATTAATATGTGAGTTTATTTCTTAATGTTGTAAATCTGTCTGTTATCGTTATAACTGTACTTTGATGTTATTGTGCCTTTTATGTTGTACTTTTGACAAGAGTAACCTAATCGTTTAAGTGAGGACCCCACAAAGATTAGTGGCAAGATTAAATGGAAAGCTAATTGGGATCCCAATACAACTAAAAAACAATCCATGTTAGTAGAGACAATGCCGTTTAAAATGATACAGTATGTCTTAACATTTCCTAACATTAACAGTTTAGACCGTATAACAAAAATTCTGGTTTGAATAAAATTACTTTTTTGCAATTAAATTAGATTTTTGTAGAAAGAATGGTACTTTTTTTTTTCCTAGAAAGGAAGATCAACTAACTAAACGTGTGCTGAATGAATATCATTGCCATAGCTTAGTTCCTATTTGAGTTATTAGCAATGTTGCAACCGTCCCCAATCTCCCGTACACAGGCCCACCAAGAAAACTCCAGCTGTCAAGATTACCAGTCCAGCCCTATTAATGAAAGTAACAAAGTCATATTTTTGTAAAGTTTCATATGGGAATATATTTCTAGGTATCAAATTGGTTTCTGTATAAAATATAATTAATTTGTGTTTGTTTACACAGACCAGATCAACATTGGCAAATGTTTCCTAGCTATTCCATTCTTAGGCATTTATTTTTAAAGCAAGCGCTCTCTTTTTGTGTCAGAAGACTTATTTTACTAAGTTAGACAATGAAATTAAGAAAAACCTGCCGCAATAGCCATTGAACAAATGAAAATTATTTTTACTTTATAGACCCAATTGGTAATAATGGACTTTATAAATAATCTATAGAATTGAAGGTAAATAAATAGGTTCAATATGAAGGTAAATAAATAAATTGTATTAAACTTGCTTTAAATCAATAAATAAAAGGAGTTTGCAATGAACACAGAACAAACAATAACAGACTGGATTTTTCAAGAATCTTTATTGATGCTGGTACTAGATATACAATACTCTGATGGACTACATTCAAGTACCATTGACTCCATGCATTCAGTATTCTGGACTTTGAACACCGCTTTTCTGTAATAAAAAAAAAAAAAAAACATTTAATCCTGTGAAAATATCCTTGTATTCTTTGTATCCTTTGATACAAGGATATAAGATAAGAAATCATTTCAACATTATTAATTTATACTGTCATAGTCTCATATGTCTACAAAGAGAGAACTGACAAAGCAGTTTTGAGATCATGGCCTCTTAGGCTTCTCGAACTTTGGCAGCAAGCACACAGTTCTCCTGTCGAATGGCCTTGTAATCCTCTAGAATTCTCTCCAGGTTTGCCACCGTTTTGTTCCCATTTTCTGTCTCAATCTGTGGACACACATTCAGATTACAAGTTGAATTATTCTGCAATATATTTTAAACCAAAGACTTATCAAGGCACTTTGCAGAATTAATAGACAATATAAAATAAATATCAGAAACACAGAACGGCCTGATGAAACAGGAAGAAGTACAACCAACATGAGGCTAGTTCCGTTCTCCAAAGAAACATCCAGAGTGTACTATCAGCTACAAAGTAACAATATAAGAGCTGGTCCACCCCGGCTGGAGACTAAACAATTCTGGAAGAGCATATGGGAGGTGTCACATAATATTGTGGCAAATGGCTCCAAGACCTGAAAGTAGACCACAGCAATCTTCTAGAACAAGATTCAGTAACCAGATGGCAGACATCTAAGTAGTAAATGGTCTTGAGAAACCAGCTACTATAAATCTCAAGAGAGCAGTTTCATGTAGCTGTGATGCTGTTTGGCATAATAAGCCACGTGTTTTCTCTGTACCATAGTGACAGCTCCCTTTGTCCTTCCTGCTTTGACTGATGCACGTACTCACAGGAAAGCACAGAGTGGACATGGAGAGGTCACAGTGAAGTGGAGGTAGAACATGGAGTAACAGCATTTATTTAGCCATTGCATTGCTTCAAAAGCCCATCCCTTCTCTTCATTGCCTTTGTGATACATCTTGTCTATCAGTAAAGTTTAATCAGCAGAGTATCAGTCTGCTGTAAACCTGCTCCTGTTGCTCTTATAACATCATTAAACCTACAGAAACCATAGTATTCAAAATATAATACCTGCATAATAATTTCAAACTTATAGAAAATCATCATGAGGTTGGCTACATTTCATTTCTGTTTGTTTGTTCTCTGAAGCACAGTGAGAGGAGAACAATCACAAGAACAGAGTTGAAAAAATTATTTTGTACATTGACTCAGATGCCAGCAAATACATTTAAATATATTTTTTTATTTATGGACAACATCTGTTGTCCATAAATAAACAAATAAATAATAAACAAAATAAATAATAATATAATGAATAATTATTATTAAAGTATGAAGATTTGATCAAATATTTTGCAAATATGTTTTTTTCAATATATGTCCAGTGTTTAAAAGGATTTTCCCAGTAATCTCTCGGGTTGGTGTAGTCACAAGGCTAACCGATAGCTACATATATCAATATTAAATATCCAGTTGTATTTAATTTTTCTATCTAAGTTTATCAACTTAATATGAAATCAGCTGTCGGACAACCCATGCATAAACTGCAGGCTTTGAGATTGGCGCAGCTGTCTTCTGAAGTCGATCTCCAACCTTCAGGGCATGTGCCGCTAGCTCCGCCTAAGTGCTCAAGGTGCAGGAGCGGTCTTATGGTTGCAACAGCTCCCCCTAGGACAAGGGTGAAATCGGACAGTGCTCTTTCTTCTACGGTCAATCGTCTGTCCGCAGAAATGATTTATCGCAAATGAGGAACTAGTATTACCTTACTTTCAAATTTGCCAGTCAAACCTCCTGGGAGAGGAGGTGGGAGTGTCCTTTCACTGGTGGCCTCTGACTCTCATTTTTTGGATGATCTTGATGAGTGGACCTCCCTGGCTTCTGAGGCTGGCTCGTGGTCATCTGCTCAGAGCTCAGTGAGTGAGACAGGGGACAGCTTGGTGCAATCTGTCTAACGCATGGCTCTGGAACGCCTAGGTGTGGAAGTTCCACAGCAACCAGCATAAAGTGCCTTTTTAGGAAGTGGAAGTGCTCCTACCACTTTTGTTGTTCCCCCCTCATAGGAGTATCTGAGGAAGTTACATTCCTGTTGGAGAGATCCTGCAGCTGTCTTGCATCTCAGCTGATGGCCGTACATTGGCACAGTCTACCTTGACAGAGGCTTCTCGCAAGACCCTCCCGCAGTGTTCCTGTTGAACCAGAACTGCTGTTTGATTCTGCTGCACTAGAGGCACTGCAGCGAACCATTCAAGATAGAGAGACCAGGCAGCAGTTGTCAGGCCTCAGCAGAACTATGCCACCACTGAGTAGAACCAGGGGACAGGCAACAGGCCCTAGGACACCCCGCAGGCGACTGCTATAGACAACATGTGCCACAGTAGGCAGGTAGAGAGTTTTGTGGAACAGCTTCCCCAACCCTGGAGCAGCTGTAAGGCCCTGACCATGTCCGTCACCCCCTCCCCCCAGGGCCCCAAGGGATACGAAGGAGATGTTTTCCCCGTCAGCAGCTTCATTTGGCTGCTCACGCTTTGGACCCATGGGTAGTTACCACTAGGGATGTCCCAATCCGATCACGTGATCAGAAATCGGGCCCGATCATGTGATTTCAGACTTGATGCGGTGGCACAGAGTTATCCCCTTTTGACTCCACACAGAAACAGGAATGCGTGCGGCATGACATCACTTTTCGTTGCAGAGATTGGTTTAAATGCCGGCAAAGTAGAACACGGAAGCAGTTTGAAGCGGAAAGCACGAGAATGTCTGGAGGCATTATAAAGTTGATGACAACAACATTGCCATAGCTAACTGTAAGATATGCAAACTTGTGATTGCAAGAGGTGGAAAGGAAAGGGCTACATTTAACACAAGACGAAGACGAGCTGGGTTGAGCCTAACTGGGGAATTGACAAGCAAAGGGTCCACGTAATTTTGCGTGACAACGCGGCAAACATGAAGAAAGCTGAGGGATAAAGTAGAGATGTTAGTTTTTATTAAGAAAAACCTTCTGTGAAACTACTGTGATACAGTAAGAGTTAGGAGTGCAGATCATAAAAGCACAAAGGCTTTGCAAACACTGTGTTACTTTTAGTTATTTTTTTATTTGTTTACATGCCTGAGGTGCTATTTGTTTTTATTTTAGACTTTTTTTATATTTACTGTTGCACTAAAATCCAAAAGGGAAGAACTGATGTTATCTATTACTTGATTGTTCAAGCTACCTCACAGAAGTGCACTGTTTGTTAACAGAGTTGTTGAAATGTTAAAATAAGGTGAATTAAATAAAAAATAAGGAGCATCCTGGATCTGTTTTTTCGTTCTTCTTTATTTTTTTTTATGTATTATAGAAGTATCGGATCGGGACTCGGTATCGGCAGATACTCAAAATCAAAAGACTCGGACTCGAGGGCAAAAAAACCTGATCGGGACATCCCTAGTTACCACTTTAACTCATGGGTACAAGCTACAGTTTTGACACTGGCCCCCTGTTTCAAGCTGGGTCACAATGACCATCAACAGCGACCCGGTAAAAGCCTTAGCGCTGGATCAAGAGTTATCCACCCTCCTGGCCAAGGGTGAGATTGAGGAAGTAATCATCTGCTGCAGCCCATAGGTTTTTTTCCCCATACTTTCTCGTTCTGAAGAAAACTTTAGAAAATTCCAGGTCCAAAGCATGAAAGTTCTTTCGTACCTGGCTACTCTGTGCACTGTCTCGTGTTCAGGTAATTCAACATACGTCTCGTCTGCTTCTCACGTGGCCCAACTGAGACTCAATGTCAACATGGAAAAAAGCTGTCTGACACCATCACAGACAACAACATTCATCCTGCTCCATGGAGAAAAAAGGCGTCCATGTGCATGTGCAGTGGTGCACCTATGGGCACTGTCGTATGCCAGAGGCTGGTTGTCACCACGGACGCCAGTCTCACAGGAAGGGGAGCTGTTATAATAATTTTAATATTCCTATTGTTAATAATTACTGGGTGCTCATAGTTCTCTTCAGGTCATGTCAAATCTGATCATGTCATGTCCTTCATGCTAATCCAAACATGAACTAGACATAACTAGAGGTAGACATAACTTGCCACGGGAGGACTTGGAGGACTTCTGCAGCTGGGGAGTGTGTGTGAAAGATACACCTCCTACAGCCTTCACTGCATGAAATAAAATGTCATGCTCATGTTTACTTTGTTAAGCAAACCTCAGCCTGTACCACGTTTGACATGCTTGTACATTTGCTTCATTCTTGCAAGAATTAAACCTGACCATTCATTTTTTAATTATACTTTGTCTATGTGTCTCTAATTTAGATAAGGAATTCTTATCGCAGGGCAGCCTGGCAGCACAGGGCATTTCAGGGACAATGGTCTAAGCGGGAGCAGGGCAATCCCATCAATGTGCTGGAGCTTTGTGCTGTGGATCTGGCTCTCAAGTTTTTTCTGCCATATCTGAGGGGGAGGCTCGTCCTCATACGGTCAGACAATACCACAACCGTATTCTATATAAATCATCATGGGGGCACGAGATCTGGTCAACATCTGAAGGCCTCCCAAGACCTGCTGACATGGGCTGCTTTTCGCTTGTCCAGTCTGCGGGGCAATGTATCTGTCAGGGAAGAAAAATTAGGTAGCGGACTCCCTCTCTCGTCAAGGACCTCAGTCGGGAGAGTGGCATTTAATCTGGAGCCTCTTTGGCAAGGCCGAAAGTGAATCTTTTTGCCTCTCAAGAGTCGACTCATTGTCTCCTGTGGTTTTCCCTGATGGAGACAACAGGTTCTGTATGTCAGGATACCCTGGCTCACCCCGGGCCTCAGACTATTTTGGAAGCCTTTCCACCACTGTCGTTGATCATGCCAACACAGCCGTGGTTTCCACTGCTACACAAACTCTTGTCACGGGACACCTTGGCGCCTCCCTTACAGGACGGATCTTCTTTCGCAAATGAGCGGTCAGATCTAGCACCCCAACCCTGCAGACAAACTGTATCACTGTATATCCACAGTGACACACTTTATTACTGTGTACCCACATGTTTGGCCTCACAGTTGGGCCGCTACATCCACAGTTTGGAGATCCAAAGTGATAGCAACAACAGACAGAAATAACATACAAAGCTCGAGAAATACCCCAGTCTGAAAAGTGACCTACTCAAGATGTGATAGGTTAAGGCAAGTCCCCATCAAATAAGGAACAAGGAACTCAGATACAATGACCCCCAAATCCATGGAACAACAACTAAGACGTAAGAGCTCCTCCTACCTGCTCCTCCAAATCTCGAATCTCTCTCAAAATTGTCCCCGTGTCTTCAATAGTTTGTATCAACTGATTGCAGTTCTAAATGGTGAACACATGGAATAAAATTAAGGCATACTCAAAGATTTAAAACATCAAGCCAGTGTAGAAAAGAATAACCATACTTCGTGCAGTGCAGCCAGGTACTTGTAGGATTTGCGGACCGATTCATCCTTCTTGGCATCCTAAATCAAGGAAATGAGGAATATTTTAAATTAGTTTATCATATTTACTTGTGGAGAGCATGTAGCATTTCTTACACTCACCTTGAAGATGAGCTCATCAGTCACAGCGAAGGTCCTGTCCAGTTTTCCTGTCAGGTTATTGATCTCTTTTTGGAGCTCTTTAGTGTCTGACAATATCTACAACAAAGTAAAGTCAAGGAAAATTTATTCAATTCATTTGAGTTTTAAAGGCGACAAGGCTTTGTGTAAGGTGGAAATTATATTAGAAATGATCAATGGCGACAGAGAGAGCTAAAACTAAAAAGTACCCAACCGAAACTGCTTTATTTGAACTCTGAGAGTAATGTAGTCTGCTGATCTCCATTTTCTCTTAATAATATTAATGGATTAGATTTATATTGCGCTTTTCTTCCAAGGGACTCAGAGCGCTTACAGGCCATCCATTATTCATTCACTCCACAGTCACACACTGGGGTTGGTACGCTACGTCTGTAGCCACAGCTGCCCTGGGCCTGGCAGTCAGTCTTGATGTTTTGCAATAGCAAAAATTATTAATACATTTTTTTAGCCATATCGCCCAGCCTTACTTTATCCTACTATACATTCGAACATTTGATTACTTTGGTGATCTCTTCCTTCTGTTTCTTGATGTTACTGACAATCTCCAAGATCCTCTGAGTATATGCTGAGCGGGACACGTCGTGAGGAAGACTTTCTAACTCTGTTACCTGTGGTAGGCAAAAAATAAAGATTCAGCAGTACATTTAAACATTTGTCTGTTATAAAGATGCCAGAGTATATTACTTAATATTATGATGTAATTAATATTTTTACCAGTTGTTTATATGTTCCCTCCTTCTTTTTGGCCTCTTCTGTAGACACACAGATTTTATCAAGTAGAGACTTAATTTCAGATAGTTTTCTGGAAGATTCCATCTTAAAAAAAATGGAGATTCATGTCAGTTTATATAGTTAATGTTCTGATCAGAAGATAAAAAAAAATTGTAAAGAGCTACAAACATCCTGGTTACTGCAGATTTCTTTGAGCCGTCGATGCTCATTGATGAGGGGTGCTCGATGTTTTTCCCATTGAGTAGCAAGACTCACCACCCGTCTGGCACTGGCCTCTACTAGAGCCTGTGGGCAGAGCACAGTTTGATCAGACAAGCACAGCCTGAAGCCCCTTCCACCTGCCACACCCAGAGATATACAGTATGTATAATTGTGATGTCATTTTAAGGGCCGAAGCATGATTGGGCTTCATCACAGCATTGCACTTTTTCAAGAGCTCAATTGTATCATGTATCATTAAAGATTATTAGGGCCAGAGCAGAAATGGGCCTTGCAAAAATCTAATTAACATAAAAGTACCACAAAAATCAAAATGCATTGAGATTTACCTATGCAAGCCAACTACCATTTTTCACTTCTTTGGAGAAAAAAAAACTTGGAACACACAAAGGGCTTTTCAAGCAACCGCAACAATTATATTATAGATGTGCACTAAACCCAACAGGATTTTGGTTGACACAACATACTCGTAGTAATATTCTACAATAACCTGCTACAGCGCCAACAGCAGCTGTTATCAACAGCTGTTTACATTCTACTTGATGCTAACGTTAGTACAGCTCCCAGACACTTTATCAATCCATTATCATTAGTGAACATAATTTTGCCAGATTTAGGTGGGATCCCCAAAAAGGGACCTGACATACCTTCTTTATTGTATTGACTGTCAGAATTTTCTCTAACTTTAAAAGCTCCCTTCACAGAGCCTCTCTCACCTGAAGTTTTGGCAGGCTGTTGTCAGCGTCAGGCAGTAGGTCTATAGTCTTCTTTTTTACTTGAATTTTCTCCTGTTTCACACCATTTCCCAGCTCTCTTTTCTTAATTTCATCCAATACCTGCAGAGAGAGACAGTTCTTATAGCTTTGTTGTCACATCCCTTTTTCAGAGACAAGAAAGCATGAGGCCTTTTCCCATTTTCTCTCATCCTAAATAAAATCTCTCAGTTGTTGTGCCTTTTGTTCAACATTCACATATATTTATCTTAGCATAATACAGGGTGGGTCAAAATTCTATACAGAGTAAGAACATTTAAGAGATAACAAAATTAAAAATAGATGGGGGAAAGTCTTTGAACAATGTTTTGATGAATGATTGTTGTAAAACATTGAAAAACCTTAAAGCATGCCCTTGTGCAGTGTTAGTCATAGGGACACATGTACATATCCATAGGCTAATTAACAGCATGTAAATGTGCACCAGTTGTTCCCACAGACCCAGAGTATAGGAACATAAACATCTAATTAAAGGCATCTGGATATGATGCCTTTAATATTGTGTTTAAATCCTACAGTAAACAAATGCTATATTATATTTATATTTTAAGGTTTTCTTTAGCCCATTCTCTAAACTCTCTCACTTCTAAAACACGCAATTTACATTTACATACGGCTGCCTGCCACACCTTGGCGACTGCAATAATTAATGCAAATTCTTGTAGTAAATCAAATGCTAAAAATATGCTATTTTTTACTGTTCTCGCAATTTAGCACTGGCTATTGGAGCTTTAAGTAGACCGGGCCCTTTAGTGTTCTTTCCTATTGGAAAACGCAGCCTGACACTGCTGCATTCATCTTTTCCTGTGCCTTTGTAGCTCACACATCCCCAAAACATCAGCGATCCAACTCCATGTTTCACAGTAGGAATGGTGTACCTTTCATCATAGGCCTTATTGACTCCTCTCCAAATGTAAATGTCTGTGGCCATATAGTTCAATTTGGTTCTCATCCCTCCATATTAATTTATTCCAGACGTTTTGAGGCTTGTCTCTGTGCTGTTGGCATATTGTAAGCAGGAAGGCTTTGTGGCAGAGAGTCCTCTATTTCAGCTGAAGTTATTTATGGTTTTTTCTTTGCATTACAAAAAATTTTCCTGGCAGTTGTGGCTGAAATTTTGTTGGTCTACCTGACTTTTTTATTTTCCACTTTTTAATTAGAGTTTGAACACTGCTGATTGGCATTCTAAAATTCCTTGGATATCTTTTTATATTATACAGTTCAATTACCTTTTTCCGCAGATCCTTTGACAATTATTTTGCTTTTCCCATGACTCAGAATACAGAAACATACGTGCAGCACTGGATGAAAGATGCAAGCTGCAAAAACTTACTGACCTTTTATACACACACACTGATTACAAGCAAATAGATCACAGGTGAGGATGTTACCTTTAGTAGCCATTCAAACCTGTTTGTATCAACTTGTGTTCATGTTATCAGGTCAAAATCACCAGGGTATGTTAACTTTTGATCAGGGTCATTTGGGTAGTTTATGTTGTCATTATGATTTAAAAAGAGTTGTTTGGCAATAAATGGCTTCACCCAACCAATAACTATCTCTGAAAAATAGCTAAACAATCACAAATTCTGCCAGGGTATGTAAACGTATGAGCACAACACTTTTCCCCTGACTTGGCTTGGCTCCTCGACATGTTGCGTCAAGAGGCCGACACAAACAAAGGAGGACGGAGGGCCCCAGGTCACGCAGAAGGCCTCGAGGGAAAATAGCTGGTGTAAGGGGCGTGGAACACACTATACTGCCTAGTGTTCTGCTAACTAATGTTCAGTTCTGGACAAACTCAGGGCCAGGATTTAGTTCCATACAGGACTGTAACATCATCTGTTTTACCGAGACATGGCTTACTCCTCTCATACCGGACCACACCGTTCAACCGGCTGACTTCTTTACGGTTTAATCGGGAAAATCATGAGGAGGTGGAGTATGCCTGATGATTAATAACAACCGGTGTAACAGTAGGAACATAGTCCCTCTTAAACACTCCACGCCTAACCCGGAGCTCCTGACCCTAAAATGCCATCCTCACTACCTGCCGCACGAGTTTACCCTGCTCATCATCAGTGCCATTTATATTCCACCCCAGGCGGAGTTCACTTAACACATCAACTTCCCCACCCCAGAAGGCTACAAAGCCCCTTCAATGTGTGATCTCCACCTGCTTTAAAAAGTCTGTTATAGTCCCTGTCCGAAAGAAACCACACACCAGCAGTCTTATATGCAGCAGGAAATGTTCTGAGAGACTGATTAAAACATTCATCACCTCCACCCTGTGGGTAGTGGGATACAGTTTGCATACCAGCTAGACAGATCAACGAACAATGCCATTGCCCTTCTTGCTCCACAAGACTCTCTCCCACGTGGACACTGGAAAAGGGAACCATGTGAGATTGTTGTTTGTTGAGCAACAGCTCCACACAGACTCTCTCCCACCTGGGACACTGGACCATGTGACCACAGGTGGTGGAGCAGCTCTGCTGTACTCAGCTCAACACCTCACGACTGGAAGGCAGACAACAACATAATCATTAAGTTTGCTGACGACACTGCTGTTGTGGGACTAATCTCCCTCAATGACGAGAGACTGGAGTGAAGTCTCCACTTGGACCACAGGTGGTGGAGAGCCATCTCTCTCTGCCACATGACCTGGGACTGGACTCCTGCCTTTCCAGTTGACCACAGGTGGTGGAGCAGCTCTGCTGTACTCGCTCTACACCTACGACTGGAAGGCCGCTTCAGACAACAACATAATCATTAAGTTTGCTGACGACACTGCTGTTGTGGGACTAATCTCCCTCAATGACGAGAGAGCCTACAGGAGTGAAGTCTCCCACTTGGAGGAATGGTGTCAGGAGAGCCATCTACTGCTGAAAACTAAAGAATTGATAGTGGACATCAACAGTAAACAGCAGAGGGACTTCCATCCACTACATTTCTTCATTGCGGACCAGATGGATGGGCCCGTGGTTGGATCAATCAGGAGCTTGCTCTCAGTGAGGTCACCAACAAGGTGGAGGGAGGCAGACAGAGGCAGGTATTATTAAAAATAGTTGGACAGAGTGCAAAATGGACTCAAGTCAACTCTCAGATGCAAATTACCGCAAAGATTTGCAAAGAATCACAGGAAAAAAGTCTGCATCTTTCAAGAAGACTTTGATTTTTATGCTCTCAACAGTGCTGCCATATTCCACAACTGCAACCTACTTAAGCCCTATTGAGAACTTTGAGGTGTTCTTCTTAAGCAGGACATTTACAGTGAAGAAAGTAAACAGTACACCTCTGAACAGTGTCGGGGCACAAAAGATGATTCTGACCAGATCCAGAAACTGACTGACTCTGTGAATGGGAGGCTTGTAACTGTTATCAAGAAGGGTGGCTATATGGGTCACTGAGCAGTTTTTTTATTTCAGAAATGTTTATTATGAGAGTGACTTTTGACGGACCAGATGGATGGGCCCGTGGTTGGATCAGTAACGGACACAGAGCTCCACTTTCGACTGAGTCCACACCAACAAGGTGGAGGTAGGGTACTGGGATGGGCAGGTATTATTAAAAATAGTTGGACCTTTTCGGGTGTAAAATGGACTCAAAGTCAACTCTCAGACCTGCTGCCAATTTTTAGAAGACACTTTCTTCAAGCAGTGGTACAGGAAAAAGTCTGCATCTTTCAAGAAGACTTTGATTTTTATGCTCTACCACTGCAACAACCCTGCCCATCACATGCAACTCTTACTTCAGATACCTGACAACCCTAGTGGTTTGTTAATGAGTTGATTATGTTTTTTCTGCCTTTTTCATGTGTCATTTTATACAGGGCAACCAAGAAGAAGACCCAGTTCAGAAGCTCTCCGAACACATGCTGTAGCTCCAGCTCCAGCTCGTTAATGCTGTTCAGAGGATGGGCTCTTCTCTTGAGTCTGGTCCCTTCTCTGCAGATGTTACTGTCTTGGAAGAAAGAATTTGTCAAATATCAAATGCATACATTAATTTATGAAAGCAGCACTGTTCTGCTTTATTTGGAACCCACCATATAGTTTTTAAAATAAGGCAGGTGTCACTGCAGGAAATAAACCAGACTCTCTCTGTTCTCCTCTCCTTCACTTTTGGATTCTTTTATTCCTGCTCGGAAATCTAGCATTATGTTTTGTTTATAGTTTTATTCCATTTCCATATTATATTTCTTTTAATAAATGTTTTATATAATGACCAAAGGTTTTGATGTGTTTGTGCACATAGTCATTATAATATATATTTGTCACAAAAACATTTCAATATTTAAGACTGATTTATTTTTATTGAAATAGAAGAAGTTTATTATGTTCAATATTTAAGACTAGAATACTTATGGTTAACAATTTGTTCATTTTTATTATATCCTATTGCAAACATTATCTACATTAGTACAGTAAGAAAAGTTATTTATGACTGGACCAGTGTTATGGTATTAATAAGAAGTAGTTGTCCACATATTAATTACTCATAATTAGGTTAATCAACTCATCTGACTCGCGCACTCTCTTTAAAACCTTTTCAGCCCTCCTTTGTCCGCCTGCTCCCCCACCTTCACCGGATTTAACAGCTGCTGATTTCGCGTCTTTCTTTGTAAAGAAAACGACCGCCATCAGCAGTCAGTTCTCTGCGCCACTACCTGTCGAGCTCATTCAGACCCCTGATATGTGTTTGCTCACTTCCTTCTCTCCTCTAACTGAAGAAGATGTTTCCAAGGTCATTAGTTCTAACCACCCTACCAGTGGCGGCTACTGGTCTGTCAGAGAGGGGAAGCTCATTTTCGGCCTACATCATAAAATTGTCTATTTATTTAAAAGTAAATTCTGCCCTACGTTCCTTTTCAAGAAAATGGTCTGTGACCCTGTCGTACCAACTAGGAGTCTTTTCAAGTGACTTGACCAGTGTCCTCTCAATGGCCAGCAGAGCTAGGCTGCTTAAACGGCCTTGGCCCATTGTGTTTCGGGTGTAGGACTTGAGTCGCTTTAAACAGGAGAAGCTCCTTTCTACACCTGCAGATGTAGCTCCAATTGTTGCCACTAATGAGAACAGTTTGTAAAGCTGAGGCATTGCACTGTCCAACTCCATGTCTTTAAGGAACACCAAGTAATCACACAGCTTTCCCCTGTTACCCTGCAAGTCCTGATCTGAATACAGGACTTGAAGTTCTGACCTCAGTCTTCCTGAATCAAAGTGATGGCCATAACTTTTCAGGACACTTTGGAAGGCCTCCTCTGGAAATACCTGTCTCATGTCATCAAATTTCCCTGGATTGACTAATTCTAAGAAGAGCATGCTTTCCAAATTTGAAAAACGTCGAGGAATCTGCTCCAAGATGTTATCAAGGATGGCCATGTACAGATTTCTGTATCGCACTTGGGGATCCTGCAATTGGGTCAGACGGCGCTTTCTCATGGGCTCATCTCGTGGGTCTGATGTGAGATCTGCTGTTTTGGCATAAATGGCTTGGAAAGCCCCCCTCTGACCTCTTCTCTCTGCAAGAAGAGATTCAATTCTGTTCTTGCAGTAAACATCCATCGCCCTCTGCTGGACAATATCAAAGACCACATCAGTCTCAGAGAAGATTTGTTCATATGTGTACAACATGAACACAAACTCAAAATCCTCCAGTTTCCTCACAAAGCCTTTGGCACAATCCAGTGTATCATCATCCATTGTTGTATCTGCAATGATGTTCTCAAATGTCTGCAGGAGGCCATCATAATTGTTTGCCACAGTGCTCACTATCCGTGATGTGAAATTCCATCAAATTCCAACAGCACCAGATTCAGTCGGTATGCACAAACATTGCACTGGGGGCTATTGCTTTCACTTTGGCCTGCAGACCATTGAGATCTGAAGCCATGACAGCAGCCCCATCATAGGTCTGTGCCACAAGCTTGTCCTTAAAATTGTAGCCCTGCATGTTCTCATTTAATATTTCAAAAACGGACTGGGCATCTCGCCCCCCCCAAAACATCAAAAAATACAATAAAGCGCTCCTGAATTTTACCTGCACTATCCACAAAGCGAACAATGACAGAGAGTTGGGCACGGCAGGATATATCAGTTGTTTCATCCACCTGCCATCCAAAAAGGGAGCATCCTGAATTTCATCTCTGATCTGATCAGAAACGGTGGCTGCAAGAGCAGAGATCAAATCATTTTGAACAGTATGGGACATACCAGAAAACACAGTTGAGGACTCGAATTGTGTGGACAGGACAGAGTCATATTTAGCTAATGTTTCTGTGAACTCCCTGTAATTCCCCTTGTTGGATGATTCACTACTCTCATCATGTCCCCTAAATGACAGCTCCTGCCGGCCAAGCAACGATGTCACATCAATAAGGCGGTTTAGGAAGGCCCTGTTTTGTTTGACTATTTCATTATGTTTAGCCACTTGAATGCGAGCACCTTAATTTATTGCATGCTCAACCCTGATCCTGCCCATGCAACTTAATCTTGCACATGCACTCACATGTTCATTGCTCTTTTCATGTCTTTTATATGCCCTGTCAAAGTTAGACAGATCTCCAAACCCCACCTTTGACCAAACAACACATCCGTAAGAAGGTTTCATCAAGAGCCAGCTAACTTTGTCATACCAGGAGAGCTGAAAAGACCTGTTATTTTTCCCTATATTTTGCACTAAATCAATCTTAGGTGTTGATCTGCCCTGCTGTTTAATTCTAAGTTTTTCCTCGTAAGGAACACTTTCAAATGGCTTCGCCAAAATCAGGTCGACAATATTAGCACCGTCTGCCATCGTGCGCAGTTTCACCCACGACGCTAGCCTACCCTACTAACGTTATATGAATGAATGAAGGAATGAATGAACGATCTAAAAAAAATAAATATTAAACTCTGTAAAACTGAAACAAGGAATGTGGTGTATAATTGTGTGAAATGTATGATGAAAATCAAGCAATTTCGCCAAGCAAATAAAGAAATAGGTTGCAGCAGTTTTTATTTCGACTGAACTTGAGAAATCCGCGATGGGACTGAGCGCAAATAGCTTCAGTGATTCCTTATAGTACAGAATCGCTGTCAGTCAAAAAGTCAGTCTTAAAGAAATCGCCTCTGCCTACTACCTGCCCGCTGGATCACAGCCCCACACATCTCCTTCAGGCCATCTCTCCATCTGTCGTGCCTGCTCTCACCCTCATCATCAACTCATCTCTCTCCACTGGGTCATTCCCCACAGCTTTCAAAGAGGGCCGCATCACACCACTATTGAAGAAACCCATACTTAACCCTACACTGCTAGAAAACTATAGACCGGTTTCCCTCCTTCCCTTCATTGCCAAAGCTCTGGAGCGAGTTGTGTTTACTCAGCTCTCATCCTTTCTCACACGGAACAACCTCCTGGACCAGAACCAGTCTGGGTTCAAGAGCGGACATTCCACCGAAACTGCCCTGCTCTCAGTCATTGAAGCCCTGAGACTGGCAAAGGCAACATCCAAGTCATCTGTACTCATCTTACTGGATCTGTCTGCTGCTTTTGACACTGTTAATCATCACATCCTCCTGTCTTCTCTCAGGACGATGGGTGTCTCTGGAATGGCGTTGCAATGGTTCAAGTCTTACCTCTCGGATAGGTCATTCAGAGTATCCTGGAGAAACGAGGTCTCTGAGTCCCAACATCTCAATACAGGGGTGCCACAGGGCTCAGTGCTTGGACCGCTACTCTTTTCCATGTACATGACATTCCTTGGCTCTGTCATCCAGAAGCATGGTTTTTCCTATCACTGCTATGCAGATGACACTCAACTCCACCTGTCATTTCAACCTGACAATCCGACGGTCTCTGCTTGCGTCTCGGCATGTCTAAGTGACATCTCACTTTGGATGAAGGACCATCACCTGCAGCTGAACCTTGCAAAAACAGAACTGCTTGTAATTCTGGCCAATCCAAAGACCCACCACAACCTCTCCATTCAACTAGGCCCATCAACCATTACACCGTCCAGCACTGCCAGAAATCTGGGAGTGGTAATTGATGATCAGCTAAACTTCACAAGTCATGTCGCCAGCACCACCCCGTCCTGTAGATTCATCCTCTACAACATTAGTAAATTAGGCCTTTCCTATCAGAGCACTCTACGCAAATTCTAGTCCAGGCTCTTGTCTTGTCCAAACTGGATTATTGCAATACTCTACTGGCTGGACTCCCTGCCTGCACAACCAAACCTCTGCAGCTGATCCAGAATGCAGCGGCAAGAGAGGTCTTTAATGAACCTAAGAGAGCGCACGTAACTCCTTTATTCATTAGGTTACACTGGTTTCCTGGTTGACGCCCGCATCGAGTTCAAAGCTATGCTCTTGGCCTACAAGGCCACTACTGGTTCTGCACCCTCATATCTTCACTCACTAATACAGACCTACGTTCCTACCGGATTCCTGCGCTCTGCAAATGAACGTCTGGTGGTACCGTCCCAATAAGGTAAAAAAATCACTCTCGCGTACCTTCTCTGGATCTGTTCCACATTGGTGGAATGATCTACCTGCTGCTACAAGATCAGCAGATTCTGTAGCCATCTTTAAAAAAACGCCTGAAAACACATCTCTTCCGTCAACACCTGACTGACAAACACTGAGTTCTACTTCCTTTCTATCGATTCCTTTCTTTACAACAAAAAATAAATAAAAAAAAAAAAAAATTCTCTTATCCTTAGCTTTGTATACTGCGCTGGGTTTAAACTGACTAGTTTTTTGTGCACTTATGCTTTTTGTACCTTGTGTTGTTAAAATTGCTTCCATTGTTTTTCCTCACTTGTAAGTCGCTTTGGATAAAAGCGTCTCCTAAATGACTAAATGTAAATGTAAATTACACCAAATATTAACTGGAGACAGATGGACAGACTCGAATAGAGTGTCAGTAGTTGGTGTCCTGCGGGAAATCCTCGCACTGACACGGGATAACAGGTCATCGAACTGGGGCCAGCTCAGCGGGAAATACCGCTGAAAGTGGCCGTCATGGAGAAGTTTGTGAAACTCACAGAGCTGGGTCCGCCTCTGAAGCATCCGATGGACCCCTGCACAGCGCCGAACGGGTTCACGCCGTTTTTCAGTCCTCTAAAAGGTAATAGAGCACAGCTACTCTCTCGACAAAATCCATCTCAACCACTCTTCAACAAGACCAGAAGAAAACCCGCCTGGCAAAAGCCCCTCCCATGACGCAAATTTGCTTGTTAAGTGAATTTCATGCGCGACTGAAAAGAATTTCACGTGGGAATGAAGCGAGTAAACTCTAAATGTTCAAGCGTCCAACTACATGCGACTAGCGCGATTTATTTGCGCAATTTGCGTTTGGTGTAAACGCCCTATCAGAGAATCCCTCTCAAGGTGCTGAGGAACTTTTACACCTGCACCATCAAGAGCATCAAATGTGGGAGCATCCCCACCTGGATGGTGAGTTTTTTCTTATTGCCCGCTGTCTGTTCAGGTTTGTTTATGTAAAAAAAAAATGGGATTGTGCAAATACGCTTGTATAAAACCTTTTGACAACCCAAATTTAAAAACAATAATAATCTTGCACAGTGGTAAGCCTCTGCCCCACAGGCCAGGCCCAGTGCATTAGATTCTGTTGCATTTAAAGTGTAACTAAACCCCTGGTCAGAGCCCAACTCCACCCAGTGACAATATTTGAAAAATGCTGGAAAAGTCGGCAGAACCCAGCAGAGACAGAGAGGACAAACCGAGGGCGGGGCTCAGCGGGGGCGTGCACCTGAGACCCACAGTGATGGATTGATTGACAGCAGCTGTCAGACTCTCAAAGATGGAGACTTGAAGGAAGCTAGTAGCTTTGCTACGAAGCGGTCCTTCTAAGTGGAGGATTTTTCTGTGCACACAGGGCTAGAGCCTTATCAATTTATGCCGCTGGCTCAAACCGCGGTCTCAACAACTCCCGAAGTTAAAGAGCAAAGTCTTGCAGCGCAAGAGAGAATGGGGCCAGTGATAAAACGTTAGCATTGTCTAATTAAGGCTAATGCTCAGCAAATGCTAACAAAGTTTTAGAAATTGCAAACCTATGCATTTAGTTTGATTTTGGTATGATTTAGTGTTAATAATTACACACAAAACAGAGATTTCATGTCTCCCTCTACAACTGTTAAAAAACTCTGTCTTAACAGGTGCACCTATGCACCTGCAGCTCACTGGCCCTTGGAGAATGTTTGTTATAGAGAGATACCCAAGGTACAGCTATGAAATAAGATAAGACCAGTATCAAGTCCACTTAATTAATTTAATAAGTAATAAGCACAAAAGACACAACCCTCACCAAATAAAATATTAACATCCAACAAAGTAG
This sequence comes from Perccottus glenii, assembly GCA_024416835.2. NCBI lineage: Eukaryota > Metazoa > Chordata > Actinopteri > Gobiiformes > Odontobutidae > Perccottus > Perccottus glenii. Next base: position 31,766,717 of record CM044555.2, on the reverse strand, counting down.
TAATAAACATTGTTTTAATGTTGTAGGTAATGCACAGGTGTGACAAGTTGGTGAGTGGGCTGCATAACAGCCCATCCAGGCTTTGAGGCAGTAGCATTAAACTCCTGTTACAGGCTCTATCACTTGTACTGTAGTGTTACACTTATCTTCAGCTATTTGGTGAGACACTTTTAAAACAAAAGTAGTAGCTCCTAACCCCCTATATCCTTGGGCACTGCCTCCTCACCAGAAGCAGGTGGTGCTGGGGAAACCTTGGGTGTGGTAACCATCCTGCACAGTCAGGACAGAGGGGAGTAGATGACAGCTATGGCCAGGCTGGTAGAGAAGGCATAGAATCCTTCCAGGCTTTTTACTTTGTGTTTGAAAGTTGCTGTCAGTTGCACTTATTGGGAGTGCAGGTGGGGAAATGCAAGAGCCAGTGTTAAACAGGCTGATCATTACTTTATGAGCTGTTCCAAAATTTTAAAGAATCTTGAGTGTATTCAACAGTGTATTAGTGTTTACATTAGTGTAAATGTAGTCAGCAAAGTAAAACTCAGAAACTATAGTGCTAATTGCTGTGTTCAAAGACTGAATCTTAGATTTTTTTAAAAAAACAGCAGCAAACTTGAAAGATGAAGTCAACTTCAACAGTGAAGTGACGCAGGAACAGTAACCAGGTCCTGAAAATAAAATAAAAATATATACATGGTTTTATTTCTTAAATTAGACCATTTTAATGACAATAAAATGATAGATTATCACACACCTCACGTGTTCTTGGTTATAGTATTTTAAAACAAGTAATTGCACTATAACAGTAAAAAAACAACTGAAAAAATGGGTTTAATCGCATTACTTTGTACAGTTCATGGTGTTCTCACTTCCATCTGGATGTTAGCTGGAGTCAGCAGTGGACACCTCACACCTTTTTCTCTTTATTGGTGCAGAGCTAGTCCTGGGACACTCTGGCAGCTCCATCAGTGTCTGTGTCACATGACATACACCTGTTGGGCCTTCTGGCCTGGGTGGCTGCAAAAACAAGAGTTTAACAAATGATTTGTTATCTTGAGTATATGATGAGACCCAAACATCTCAGTCCACAACTCACAAAAACTACACAATCCCTAAAAGATGCTCTGGGTTTGCACAATCAACCTTTTCATTTAAAACTATCAAACAATGGACTCAGCTCCTAGACAGTCTGAAATTCTAAATCTGGTACAAAGCATATCTTTTCTTGTGAGATTAATGTATTTGTACATGGTGCCTGAGAAATCAAGAATAAAACTAAACTAAACATACAGAAGCTTCACAGTATTCAAACTCACCTTTGCTTCACCTGCAGATCTGCAGCAACTGGTTCAGGCTGGCACCCAGTTTCTCGGGTCATCTTAGGCAAAACAAAAGATTTGTGTTATTGTTTACAATTACATTTATTATTTTAATTCATTTTCTTTTATTTTAATTCAGCTCAGTGGTAGAGCGGTCGTCCTTCAACCGGAAGGTAGGCGGTTCGATTCCCGCTCTCCCCACAGTTCATACTGTCGTTGTGTCCTTGGGCAAGACACTTAACCCACCTTGCCTCCAGTGGCTGTAACACTGGTAATTACATTAGAACAATGTAAGTCGCTTTGGATAAAAGCGTCAGCTAAATGAATAAATGTAAATGTAAATGTAAACACAAACACTCACTGTTGCCATAGCCTACATGTTAGCGTCGTACTGGAGTCTGAGTCACTACTTTTCTGTGAATCTCCTTTTATTGTAATTTGACTCTGAACAATTACTATATCCTCCGTGAAAGTACTAGTTTTTTAATCCGTGTGTACTGTCACTGGATCGGTCAGGTTGGCCGCAGCCTGTGGTACACTGTTCCCTCTGCAGCACCAGCTCTGCTCGGTTTCCCAGGAACAGACAACATACAACAATGGTGCGCGCTTTTGCGTTTAATCAAATTAGCAAAGTTGACACAAAACGCACAAGTCCAATGTAGTTTTTGAGTCTGTATTGAGTCAAAACTCATGGTGTTACACGAGTCATAAGATGTTTATGTTCAGAGTCACGAGCCAGTGACGGGTCTTTAGTGCTAAATGCTGCATCTCTGCTACAAGTCCAGCCGAGTGCTGGAATAATGAGTGATAGAGTAAAGCTAGATGTCTATGTGTACTGGGAAAGCCTCTCTCATGGAACCTCTTAAATGGTCCTCGTGTAAGGGCGCCGCCATACAACGATTTTACAGCAAAATACAGCGATATACCGCCGTCCACCAGAGGGCAGGCTCCAAAAGCGGAAATATAAGGAGAAACCCAATGGAGACTTTACAAGTGTAAAAATCATGTTTACAGCCTGGTACAAAGGATGGCTCCTGTCTCTAGAGCTAAGTTTTTACTATGTGACAACTCTGAAAACTATTGTTTTACTATGGAGTAAAAGCCGAAAAGCCCGGATAACTGCCATTTTATTGCCCTGTTGTAATGACAATATTGATGAAAAGGGGACCAATGGGCGGATTACATCCATGTTAACTTACAATATATGGTACTGGGCCACATGTATCACCGCAGCTGCCCTCATTAGCACATTAGCCCGGTATCAGGAGTAGCTGAAGCTAACGTTTAGCATACTTTACCTAACTAGCAACATGACAAAATTGATTAATTAACTTTAGCTTTACTGGGAAGAAACATAAATTGTGATTAAAAATATATGTTCACTCACCTCAAGCCGCTGCGGTGGTGGGAATCCATGCAGAAGCAGCATTTGGCACTGTTAGCTATTTTTCAACGGGAGCTGTTTGGAGAAGCCCATTTCTACCTCCATTGCGTTGGAGAAGCAATCCCGCTTAAAATGCCCGCTGCAAACTCCAGCTCTCAGCAGGAACTCACAGTGTTCCAGGCCAAGTGCTCGCAACCACTGTTGCCTAATTTCCAACTCAATGCAGTCCAGCAGTGCTGTTGCAACCAGCAACACGACAGGTACATGATAACATACCTAGCCTGATGTTTTCAATACTCGCTACTCGCTAACAAGATGTTTTTCTACCAGGGGAGTGAGACAATGCCAAGGGTGTAGAGAGCTTGTGCCAGGGACGTGGGTAGTGAGCCGTTGGTAGAGCCCGCTGACGTCACGCTAGAAAACAACTTCAAATCAAAAAATTCAACTGCAGTAACCACCGTTTAACCTGAAGAGGGCAGCACTTAGACAGATTTACACCATAAATTGTAAAATTAATATATTTTATACTCAAATGTCAAAACGTTTACCTAGAACAGCACTAATAAGGCCCCATTCTTACAGATTATTAACTAAAAAAAGTTGTTTTAGGGTTTAGTTACTCTTGAAGCCTGTAAAGCACAAACTGAGAGATTTGTACTCCTTTTTTTGGCAATAAAAATAAGCTCTCAGTACAAGTTTCCATTGACCCTTACCATACTGCTCCAGTGAAAACAAGACTTTTGGTTAATGTTAGTAACAATGCTGGTAAACATATACTACCAGGAGAAGGCTGAGGTCATAAGAACTGAAATGTGAAAAGAGTGTGGGCTACCTGTGTATTAGTGACACCTCTGTGTTTGAGTTCTGCTGTGAGCTGGTCCACATCTGAGCAGAGCTGTTGGAACTGCTGTTGTAAAGAGTGCAACACTTCCTCCTGCTGCAGTTGGCTGTCCCAATCCGATGGCTGCCCTGGGGGTAAAGGGTTAGGAGCAGCTGCTACATTCTAAGACACACACACACACACATTATTAAGGTGAAATACAGCTTTCTGTCTGTAGCTATTCTGGAGTGCTACTGACCGGAGTGAAGTTTAACTTTTGGGTGTGGGTGAAGAGTGTGCCTTTAGTCAGAGTGTGATCATTAGGGGCCGAGCCTTTAAACGTCTGCAGGAGCTCTGATAAATCTGAGCTGGAGCAAGAGACATTTTCAGATGAGAGTTGCATAGCAGAACGCAGCTGCTCTTCAATACGTTTATGCAGGCGACTCCGTTTTCTCAATTGGTAATCCTGTTGGAAAAAGGACAAACCATCAACAGTAACAGAAGAGTTGCATTTTTATCATCATGACAAGTCTGCGTTTTCCATCTTTTTTTAAAAGACAAATGATTTATGTCTGACTAAATTCAAGACTAAACCAGCACTAAACTAAGTGAAAACAATAAAGAACCTTAAACAAAACAAAACTTGGACTGGAGAATGTACATTGCCTTGTTAACTACTGTAGACTACCTGTGGTGTGAGCCGGGACAGCAGCCCCTGACTGTTCCACTCATTCTCCCACTCTTGAGCTGCACTTAGATCTGCTGTGTGCTGCTCCAGGATGGAAGCCACAACAGAGGCATGATGGGAAGGCTGGGCAGTGACTGGAGGCAGTATATTTTGCTGGTAGTCGCTTACCTCTGAGATTACACACACAAAACACTTCCATTTAGTAGTCTCAAGGAACTGCAAAGTTGATGTTGTGAGTGGGATGTGGAGGCATACCTTTGAGCTTCTTTGTCCCTGGAGGACTGTGAGGTAAACTGAGGCTCTGAGCATTGAAGTGGAGATGTACTTTGGGACCCTTAATAAGAAAAAAACAACATTTATGCAAAAGGGTCCCCAATACCTGAATCCAAGGGAGGGCATGCACACACCATGAAAACAATGTTGGTCTCCGAGTAATAGGGACATTTCATTTTAATTTAGCCATTAATCTTTGCTACTTGGTCACTTTTTATCACATACAGTATGGCTCTTAGTTGCTTAGAAACTACAGCCACTGTCGAATATCCTATACTCACATTTGTGGGAGATCACCAAAAATAAAGAATTACTTATGGCCACTAGGGATGTACATTTTGGATGTTTTTTTAACCAATAGTTGAAGTCTAAACAATCAATAATGGGTTGACAATTAACCACCTGCATTACATCATCTGATGTTTATGTTTTATTAAAATGAATGGTCATGAACATTAGGTGTCAAATAGAAATGAACAACAAATAAGGGCACCAATCCCTATGCACCGGCATCAGTGCCATTTTTGTTTACAAGTAGAGACCTTTTAGAGGGCAAGTTTGGAAGAAAGAGCATGTTTCTGAAATAGCCATCGATCTTCTTCCCCTTAACTGGACCCAGTTTGCGGGGGCAGCAGTCTAAGCAGAAACGTCACTGTCGTCGCCCCAGTGAGCGTTGATGTTCCTCAGTAGAACGACAGAGTTCCCGGTCGGAACTATTTCCAGCACCCCTCCCAGAGGCTCCAAGAAGGCCGGGTATGCTGCAATGCCATTGGGCTCGTAAGCACAAACAACAGTAAGAAACCTATTCCCAAACCAAAGGCGCAGGGAAGCGACCCTCTCGTTCACCGGGTTGAATTCCAACACATGGCGGCTGAGCTGGGGGGCTATAAGCAACTCCACATTTGCTCTCCAGAGTAGTGGAGAGTCCAGCCTCTCTCTCAAGGAGTTGGGTTCCAGAGCCCAAGCTGTGCGTGGAGGTGAGCCCAACTTTCTCTAGTAGGTATCTCTCAACCTCCTGCACAAGCTCAGGCTCCTTTCCCGCCAGCGAGGTGACAATCCATGTCCCTAGCGCCAGATTCCGTGTCCAGGGATTGGGTCTGTTTGAGGCCCTGGTCAGAGAGGTAACAATATTCTCGTGGATTATGTGCTGCCTTCTGTGTCTCTGCTGCAGCCACTGAGAGTAAAGAGCAGGGGTCTCCAACTTAAGGTCCCCAGACGAAGTCCGGTCATTTGGAAGTACTTCACTTATTTAGATTTAATTTAGATTTTAGATTTTTATTGACTTTGTTAGTATCCACTTTAGTAGCCAAAAAAACAAACTCCAGAAAGGCAAAATTTTTTTTAAGTCTTTCACTGGGATGCAGCACTCTTGAAATATCTAAGATATTGGGACTTGATCACAGAACCATTAAACGTTTTGTAGCAAACAGTTAACAGGGTTGCAAGAAACATGTCGAGAAGAAAATACGCAAATTAACCGCCAAAGATTTGCAAAGAATCAAACTACCAGGAACCCATTATCCTCCAGTGCTGCCATATTTCACAACTGCAACCTACCTGGGGTGTCAAGAAGTACGAGGTGTTCAGTTCTCAGAGACATAGCCAAGGTAAGAAATTCTGAAATCCGACCACCTCTGAACAAGACACATAAGTTGAAACGTCAAGAATAAGCCAAGAAATATCTGAAGACAGATTTTTCAAAGGTTTTGTGGACTGATGAGATGAGAGTGACTCTTGATGGAACAGATGGATGGGCCCGTGGTTGGATCAGTAACGGACACAGAGCTCCACTTATTACCACAGGTATTATTAAAGATGAGCTAGTTGGACCTTTTCGAGTTGAAAATGGACTCAAAACCAACCCTCAGACCTACTGCCAATTTTTAGAAGACACTTCAAGCACGTGGTACAGAAAAAAGTCTGCCTCTTTCAAGAAGACTTTGATTTTTATGCAAGACAATGATCACATTCGAACAGTTCTCCACTGCGTGGCTGGACAGTAAAGGCCTTAAAGATGAAAAACTGACCTCGCCCCCTTCTTCACCTGACTTACACCCTATTGAGAACTTTTGGGCCATCCTTAAGCAGGAAATTTACAGTGAAGGTAAACAGTACACCTCCCAGTGTCTGGGAGGCTGTGGTTGCGGCTGCACAAAAAGTTGATTCTGACCAGATCAAGAAACTGACTGACTCCATGAATGGAAGGCTTGTGACTGTTATCCAAAAGAAGGGTGGCTATATGGGTCACTGATTTATTTTTTTATTTCAGAAATGTTTATTTGTAAATTTTAAGTTTGTTTATTATTCTCACTTTAAGAGGTGAAAATAAACAAGTGAGATGGGAAAATCTTTGTTTTTCCTTTAGTTGCATAATAATTCTGCATACTAATAGTAGCCTAATAATGGTGTACATGTAGATATTCTCTTAAGAAAGCCAAAACCTTTTACTACTTAAATGTTCAGGTTTGAAGGTTTGTTAACATTTTGGAGCACTGTATTTGTACAACAAAATTAATCCTCAAAAATACAACTTGCCTAATAATTGTGCACACAGTGTATTTTAAATAAATATTTTGACATTTACTAAAGTTGGAACTGGCTTTCAGGACGTTACTGAGATGGTGATGAAAAAAGTTAGTCTGAAGCCCTGATTTGTAAAATAATAAAAAATATGGTTAAAAAAAAAAAAAACACTGAACAAGTGAGTATTTACTTGTGTTTCAGTGTGTAGAGGCAGTCTGCAGTTTAGTGGCAGCCAAGGCACAGCCAGTTGAGCTTTAATAGCAGCAGCAACAGCTCTCTGCAGAACCAATGATTTACCTGAAAAAGATAGCAGACACTAACATCCAGTACAGTAAAGCATACTTTTTTTTCCCATAGTGTAAGAAAATCTCTTCAAGATTATTTGTCCAATAACATTTCTAGTATTAAAAAAAAGGGGCTAATATGTATGGAAATAAAAATCACATGATTCAAAACAGGGTTGTGATGTGTACCTGTGGGGTGGTCTGAAGCCGCAGCACACTCTCTGGGCAGCTTCTCTACCAGGAACATGAGCAGTGTGCGGATCTCAGGCTCACTGCTGTACAGAAAGGACTGGTAGCCTATCTCTCCTTTGTAACCAACGTCCTGCCAAAACACACAGCACATTTTCAACTGTGGAAAAACATCACATAATAGAGGAATAAAAATGCAGAATTCCTCCTACTGACAAAATTAATTTGACATTCACTCCTTGCATGTCAATATAATTTGCAAATCAAAGCTTTATGAAATATGATGAAGCAGAAAAATATGGAATAGTGAATGGCACAAATGTGACTTGAGGAAGTTAGTCTAAACTCTGAACTCTGGAGTTCTCTTTTAACTTTTTTTCTATGCCAAAGGGGACATCCAAATGTTCAATATTTTTAGTCACATTTAAAATTAAAAGGTTTAAAATTATACATTATATATATATATATATATATATATATATATATATATATATATAGATTGATTGATTGATTGATTATATATATAATATATATATATATATATATATATATATATATATATATATATAGGTATATTTCACATTTGATAGACACGCAATATATATATATATATATTATATATATATTATATATATATATCTTAGAGTCCTGTTGATGTTGTACATCTCCAAGCATTCAGTGATCCATGTGTGTGGCATTGAGTCATATGCTTTCTTGTAAGCAACTCCTGGTTGACAGTTCTGTCAACCAGGAGTTGGTGTTTGGCTCCTCTGGTTTCTTTGCCAATGCCCTTCTGTGCTTAGCTCATGTATTGATTTATATGCTCACTTATCTTAGCCGTGATGATGCCTGACATGAGCTTTCATGTTGTGGAGAGACAAGTTATTGGCTGATAGTTGGATGGGACTGTACCCTTTGCGGAGTCCTTCAGAATCAGGATTGTACGCCCTTCGATGAGCCAATCAGCCAATAGGGCCCGGTGCTATCCAGTTTTTCATACCTGAGACTCTTTCTTGGATGTCTGCCGCTTTGATGGTAACTGGATTCAGGGAGGTTGCTGTGGTCCTCTCTCAGAGCCACCAGCCACTGTGCATCGCTGTTGTGTGATGCCTCCCTCTCCCATATACTTTTCCAGTATTGTTCAGTTTCCAGCCTTGGTGGGTCTGCTCTGCTGTTATTACCCTGCCATTGAGCGTACACTTTCGCAGGTTGAGTTGCGAACAGCCGGTTTATTCTTCTGGCTTCATTCTCTCTCGTGTAACTGTTTAGGCGGCTGACCTCTCTTGCCCTCTGTCAGTTGTGCTCACTTCTCTCCGTGCCTCGTTGATTTTAGCCTCCAGCCTTCGTTTCCACGGTGGGTACTGTTTCTCATGGCTCCCATGGTTGCTCCTATAGCCAAGGATGTCATGGATCACTGCTGTTGAGGTGTATATCAGCTCACTTGTTTCAGTAATGGTTTAGGTAGGGATCACATCTTGTAGGAGACTTTCTGATGGTACTTCACTTAGCTGTTGTAATTGGCGTCGGGGTTGCCTTTTGCATCCATTCTCGCCATGATCTTGTCTTTTTTTTTTTGTTTTTTTTAAACCTTTATCTAACCAGGATAGTCCCACTGAGATTACAAATCTCTTTTACAGGGGAGATTTCCCCCCCCCATGTGTGTATTGGGGGGGAGGAGGCAAAGTGGGTTAAGTGCTCAAGGACACAACAACAGTACGTGGGGGAGAGCAGGATGTTATGATGTTTTGGGATGTTTCGAACAGGGATCGACCCGCCGGTCGAAGGACGGCCGCTCTACCTACTGAGCTACTGCTGCCCCTTTCAGGTCAGTCGCTGCTTTGTTCAGCGTAATTGCATTTGTTGGGGTTTCGTACCCAATATCTAGTTGGGGAGCTGCCGTTGGATCCCCTCTGACCTCTCGTCCTGGCTCCCCCTTGCCGTAGCATTTGTGTTGTATCTCGTCAATCTCAAGTTGTGATATCAGTTGCCGCTTGTGAATGTTGGAACACTGAGCTACTAGTTGCTTTGATGTAAGCCTGGATTGTGGGTTTTGAAGTAACCATTTATATCACATCCTCTGCATGTACCCCTCTGAATAGGGTTACTGGAGTAGTAGCACTCTAACAAAGCCTTGTTATCGCATCTCGCCCATCTACTTGTTCCAGTAGCCCATTTGTCATCAAGTTGCTCTGGTTCCCCAACAACTGACGCTGACCTTGTTTGGCCGGTCAACGTCTGATCCGGCTTCTCATAGCATTTATTGTCGCTCATCATTTTTTCATGAGGTAGGCAGTAGTGCAAAGGGTCTAACCTAAGGACCCACACTGGATAGTTCATAGCGCCCCAATACAACATGCTTGGGTATAAAAAGAACCTCTCAGAGTGGCAGTGTCTCTCAAAAGTCAAGATGGGCATTACCCCAATGCTACAGCAAAAAAAAAGTGGAGCAATATCAGAAAGGAGTTTCTCACAAATTGCAAAGAGTTTGAAGTTATCATCATTTACAGTGCATAATATCATCCAAAGATTCAGAGAATCTGAAGCAATCTCGATGCGTAAGGGTCAAGGCCGGAAAACACATACAGGAAGGCAGCTGCAATGGAAATCACAACATGGTCTTAGGAATACTAATTTGCCGTTGCCAGCTAAAACTTTAAAGGTAAAAAAATAAGCCATAAACATGATCCAGAAACGCAGGCGATTTTCTCTCGGCCAAGGCTCACTTAAAATGACTGTGGCACAGTTGAAAACTGTTCAAAATTTCAAACAAATCAAAATTTTAAGTTCTTTTTGAAAAACTGGGACGCCATGTAATTCATACTAAAGAGGACAAGGACAACCCAACTTGTTTTGAGCGCTCAGTTCAGAAACTTGCATCTCTGATGGTATGGGGTTGGCATGAGCAGCTTACACATCTGGAAAGGCACCATCAATGCTGAAAGGTATATCCAGGTTCTAGAACAATATATGCTCCCATCCAGACGTCGTCTCTTTCAGAGAAGACCTTGCATTTTCCAAGACGTCAATGCCAGACCACTGTATCAATTACAACATCATGGCTGCGTAGAAGAAGGACCCAGGTACTGAAATGGGCAGATCTTTCACCCATAGAAAACATTTGACGCATCATAAAGAGGAAGATGCGACTAAGACAGTTGAGCAACTAGAAGCCTGTATTAGACAAGAATGGGACAACATTCCTATTCCTAAACTTGAGCAACTTGTCTCCTCAGTCCCCAGACGTTTTCAGACTGTTATAAAAAGACGAGGGGATGACACACAGTGGTAAACATGGCCATGTCACAACTTTTTTGAGATGTGTTGATGCCATGAAATTAAATATCAATTTATTTTTCCCATAAAATGATAAATTTTCTCAGTTTAAACATTTGGTATATTACCTATGTTGTATTCTGAATAAAATATTGAAATTTGAAACTTCCACATCATTGCATTCTGTTTTTATTCACAATTTGTACAGTGTCGCAACTTTTTTGAAATCAGGTTTGTATATAAACTTAGAAGAAATATGTAAGGGCAGAACCATGAAAAAAACTATTGACAATTGAGGGGATTTTGAATGGCTTCTGGGTTAGCAAATGGCATAGACATGAGGTGTGTGAATTTTAAATTTCTCTAGGATTCAGCCATCCAATCTACCTCATCATTTTCTCTCCTACCAAGCCCAGCTGAGTGGACCTTGTGTCTCTCAAAAGGCTGTCAGAAGGAATCAAAGCTGACAAGAAAGGCTTGATCTAGGCTAACACTTAACGCAGCTCCCCGACTAATAGAGGCAAGTTTAGAGGTAATTTAGAGGCAGTCCTGCATGAAATAACAGATTTCCGCTGTGGAGTCAGGTTTTAGCACACCATGGAGTCTCGTTATAAAAATACGTTTGGAGGTGTGGACTACAGCTACTTTGATAAAAACTCTCTGCACAAGAAGAACACGTTTATGTGAACCATGCCTTGCCAAAAAGAGCTTTTAGAAGATATATATTTATTTACGCAGTCATATTCATTTACAGTCAAGCCCAAAATTATTCAAATTTTGAGTAAAGGTTATTTTTATTCAACCACCAAGTTTTGATTGGAAATGACACAGGCATCTTCCAGAAGTTAATAAGGTAAACGAAAAAGGTACAAATAATTTTGGACATGCCGCATTTTGTTCAAATGTAATTTAAAGCTGAGAAATATTTATTTCTTTATTTGGGTGAAGCCATTTATTATATTGCGTTTATTCTTTTTAAATCAAACTGACAACAGAAGCTAACCAAATAACCGCTCCTTGTGCTAATGAGCAGCAGAGATAGTTTTTGCTCTCCAAAAGGGCTTTTCAATGAGAATGTGACATCACGTAAAAACTATTACCATTAACTAAACAGTTATTTAACTGGAGAGGTCTTACCTGACAAGCCTGTGCCAGACTCATGCCCACTCTGAAGCGGGCTGACATGCCAGGGGGAAGGGAGATAGGTAGCTCATTGCTGAGTCCTGGGTCGATCACACGGAGGCATGAGACTACTGCCTCCACAATGAGCTCACTGCTGAACTGTTTGACACTGTCCACCTCCTCAGGGACCTCTCTAGGAGAACAACACAAGTAAAAAAAGGTGATGAAAAGAGGCCAGTACATAAATAATGATCCTTAAATAGGGGCCACCTGATTCACACCTGTTTTTTCACAAAATTGATGACCTCAGTGATTGAATGCCACACTGCTATTTTTTTTCAATTAATTGCCCAATTGCACAGCCTTACGAGCGTGCACATCATGAATGCACCTACTGGTAACTTGTTTGCCATGTAGCAATAAAAAAAAACTAAAATATACTAAAAACCTGGATTATTCTGGTTAGTCACATTGTACTGCTATTATTTTGAACAATACTGTATTGACATGCCTTTGAAATGTTTGTTTCAACAAGACAACGACCCCAAACACACGAGTAAATGAGCAAAGTCTTGGTTCCAAACCAACAAAATTAATGTTATGGAGTTGGTATAAACCAAGCGTCTCTCATGGAACCTCCTAAATGGTCCTTGAGTAAGGGCGATTTATAGCAAAATACAGTGATATACAGCGAAATACAGAGGTATACCGCCATCCACCAGAGGGCAGGCTCCAAAAGCAGAAATATAAGAAGAAACCCAATGGCGACTTTACAAGTGTAAAAATCATGTTTACAGCCTGGTACAAAAGATGGCTCTGGTCTCTAGAGCTAAGTTTTTACTATGCGACAACTCTGGGGGGGTGAATTTTTGATTAATATGTCCGTTTATGCAATCTAAAAACAATTTTTTTACTATGAAATAAAAAGCCGAAAATCCCGGATGTAACCGCCATTTTATTGCCCTTTCATAATGACAATATTGATGAATAGGGGACCAATGGGCGGATGACATCCATTTTTTTACAATCTGTGTGCAAAACGTGCAAAAGCAAAAAAATAGAAACCCGTGAAAGCCATTGATTAATTTTAGACAAATTACATTAAATTGACACAACGTTTTATAGTCTTTTCAGCCGAGTGAAAGTGAGAATGAGCGAGAGTGAGAGTGCGTGTGTAACTTGGACAGCGGCGCCGCTGCTCGTGCCTTTCTCAGCGTCTCTCATAAAGCACACGCTGTTTTTCCCACATTTTGCCAAACATCAGTGAAAGAAACGGGAGTTAAACTAGTCGCTCTGGCCGCGGTAGTGAAGGGGAGGTTGGGAAGGGAAGCCGTGAGCGCGTAGCACCTGCAGCTTTACCTTTAGCACCTGCAGCTTTACCTTTAGCACCTGCTGCTTTACCTTTAGCACCTGCAGCTTTACCTTTAACACAGGTGATAAAAGCCGGGGCGCGTGTACTCGCCGTGGCCGCGGTAGTGACAGGGAGTTTGGGAATAATGCGGCTTCTGTTGACAGCTGTTTGGGACAAATACGTGTTGTTCATCCTGACACTTTACCCAGTAGAGGAGGGAGAGGCAGGGGTAAACATAGTCAGCGAGAATGCGCTAATCAAAGCAGCGATAGTAATAAAAGTGATGGCTGTGTGCTGTGCTTTATGAGAGGTCCCACGCTCTAAAAAACTACTAACTATGCCACATGGATGGATAAGAAAAGATAAAGCAACTGCAACCACACACATACAGTACATGTGTATATTTCTCATAACTATTTGCATACGTTTTACTAGTTATGGTGTAATAGAAGTTGTAGTTATTCTTTATTTTGGTAATGTTGCTTTTACAAATTACTGTTATAAAAATGTATTTCAGAAAAAGAAAAAAAATATATAATATGTTCATTAGTGTGTATGTACTGTAAATAACATAACCGCCAATATATAATGTCATGGTATGCAAATTATATGCAAATTAGATGCTTAAAATGTACTTACTTATATACTTTGGGTCATACCTGACCTTTTTCTAGTTTAGAGTAGGACTCTATCTCTTATCATTTTCAAACCACAGCCTTTTGAAATTTGGATCTCAAAAATCTGTATTTTTTTTAAATAAACCCTGGCGCCTAAAGGGGACAAGAGACTGACAAAAACTATATGGGCATTATAGCCATAATAAATGATAGTACTTGGATACTTAAGTAAATTTGAAGACAAATACTTTTTTACTTTTACTCAAGTGAAAGTTAAAAGGGAGTACTTTGGATTTTACTGAAGTAATATTTTACCTAGTGTATCTGTACTTTAACTCAAGTACTTGGTTTGTGTACTTCGTCCACCACTGCATATAATAAACATAAAGATTTCACAGAATACTTTGTTCCTCTTGTTTTGGAAAGTTACAAAACAAAAAGAGTACAGTTCTTTATTTTTACATGAGGCAAGATTTAGCCACCCCAACCTCTGTACCTCTGCTGATTTTAATTATAGTTTCGAAGGTTGTATGAATGCAAAGGGGACAGAAAATTAGTTGTTATATATTATAACATATGTGATAATAGTGATGCACAGCATATATATATATATATATATATATATATATATATATATATATATATATATATATATACTCACTTAACGCTATAGATTGTTCTTTTACACAACATATTAAAAGATTGTGAATACTTACGTGCCAACCTGCTTAAGGGCGTAAATAAGGATTTTGTCCACCTCTTCCATCGTTGCTTCCGCAAAATAAACTTCTTCAGCACACTATAAGCAAATCAGGCGCTGCTCACGACAAGTTTACGGTTTATTCGCTGACGTTTTAGCAATTACAACCGATTGTAAGCTGACAGTTCGGGTTAACTCGCATCTTCTATTTGCTAAGGTACTAGCTCCTGGGCTTCAAACGTTGGGCTGCTCCTTCACACAGTTTTAGGTCATGGTCTCACAGAACTGAGATGCTCCGCTCACTAAAAATAAAGCAGTTATGGTAAAAATAAGACGAGTCTGGTGTGTGTGTTTGCTGTTTGTTACAAAGATACATCTCATATATTTCTGTCCTGTTGAATGTGGAAATGAAGTACTGAATAATTTTCCTGCGAAGTTTGTGGGAGATGGAGTTCTTGCTGTCCCACTATTGCAAATAATGTCAAACATGGGGACTACACTTCCCAGAATGCCACAAAACGGACAGTCTTGTGACCATGTATACATATCCATGCACATGACTGTTGAACGTTGCTTTGAAAAAGTGACGTTGATTTTAAATACAAAACTGTAAATGTACTAATTTGTGGTTAAGTTGGTGCCAGACTGTTACTGGAGCACCTCTGTGTTAGTTGTAACCATTTAAAAAGTGAACACACTTTCCCAGTCAGGAGTTCTCATCCACAAAACACCAGCAGATGGCACCAAGTCCTGGTCAAAATAATTGCACATAGAAGAGAAACAGTAACAGGAGCACTGTTGGCGCAGGCTCTGTTTATGGTAGTATAGCCTGCTGTTATTGATCATAATGTCGCTGTAGAAAAGGAGCAAAATCCTAAAAGCGTTTTGTTTTCAAGTGGAGTGCCTAAAATGGCCGGCGAGGACGAGAGGGGGGTAGTGCGTGTCAAAGTAAAGGTATAGGTATACGCTTCATATAAGCTAGTAGGCTAGCGTCAGCTCAGCGACCAGGTTTATTGAATTGTCTGTGTCTGGTTAAATCAGGCTGTATCATACTTGTCTATGGTATAATACGCTAACAGTCGGTCAAGGGCTGTGGAAACTTTGGCGCTTTTGGTACAGGCTATATAGCGCTAGGATATGTTGAGGGCCAGTCGTGTTAAATGAAGACACAGCTGATTATGACAGTTAAAATATTTAGCCCCTCATTAGCCTATTTGTTCTACCACATCTGTGTCGTTGTGCGTGTAAGTGTTCAACGTGGACAGAGCGGATTGATTAACATGCTACAAAATGTTAAAACACAATCTCGACAGACCTGAGCTGACGTCACATAGATGCTCATAAGCGTAACGTTAAATTTTAGTTTGGAAATAAAAGTCGAAGGAGCCACATATCTAGTGACAGCATGACAGGATTGTGTTGGATGGTGCTATGGTTTAGCTTGACCTTCTAGTGAATGTGTTCTATAATATTGTGCATCAACACCCTATACAAAATTTCACTCTTAAGGTGGTAGCAAACATAATTGTGTACCTAGAGATGTATGTAATTTGTGCACTTCATTTACAGCACCTAAATGATTAAATAACCTCTAACCTACATAAACTTTCCAACACAAATGCACTACAATAAGGTTCATTTATCATATAAACGGAGTATAAACCAATTTGCATTGGCTATATAAAGCAAAGCATCTGGACTCGGTTTTCAAGGTGAAGACGTTTCGTCTCTAATTCCAAGAGACTTTATCAATTCTGAGATTAACTGGTAAGAGAGCTGAGCTTATATCTCTAGAGGGAGGAATTTCCCCTGAAACCAAACCTGATAGATCAGGCTGTTCTGGTCTCATAGTCGTTAGCTCTGAAAGGACAGTGTGACTCCTGATGTGAGAGTCGTTAAGGCTCAGGAGAGTCGTTATTATCACTGTTCCATTCAGGTGTTGTTTCAAGTGAAACTCTTTTGTTTTAGGTTTCAAAACACTGTTATAAATACTAGGCAACATAAATCTGAGGCCACCTCCTCTCCTCTTGTGAAGCTGTTTTTTCGTTTCTCTATCTCTAATTATCACTATCACTGCACTTTATCATTTCTCTAACTATCACTGCACTCTTCACTGAACTGCAGAAACCACATCACTCTGTTTGTGTGAGGGGATCTTGTCTTTAGAGTGGACCAGTTTTTAATACAGAGTATTCCTGGGTTTAAAGTGGACTGTAATGTTGTGTTTGTAGAAGATTCTTTTAATTTTTTGAGATAAGTTTCCAGTAAACTGCAATCTATAGATTGAATCTATAGATTGATTCTTTCTATCGATTAGAAGATGATGAGTTTAAGCAGAAAGACAAAAACACCACATATTGTATATATGGGATGCCATAACAGTATATTCATTCGAATATTTTTATTTTATTTTGAGAAATGTGATGGGGTACTTCCAGTGGAACTGCGCTCTTTTGCCGTTGATCCTCAGATAACATCGCTGGAAGTGCTGCAGCATATTCTTATCAGAGCCTTTGACTTAAATGGGTAAAATGAGACAGAATATATAACCTTTCTATAGGCAGTGTTGTGTAAACATGAATTACTAACCTTTAATTAATGTGTCTACTCTATCCAGGAAGCGTAATTTTGGCATCAGCTACCTGTCCCGGGACCACAGTGGCACAGAGGTGTACCTGTCTCTCACATCAGACTGGGATCTGGATGTAGCATTTGTCAGTGCAGCCAAACCACATCTCCAACTTAAGATGGATATCAAACAATTGGAGGACAGTAAGGGAACTACATACTAATACATTTATACATTTTTGTACAACTCCCACTTTGACATTTTTTCTGTAAGTGACTAAATACTACAGAAGGAGGTAGTTAGGCTTTGGATAGATTAACATGTTTAAAAATTCATTTAAGAGATTACAATGATGATACAGTTTTCCTCCACATAGAGCTTTAAAACAATAATCACAGTACACTGGCTGAATTACTGTCAGTTTTAATGGCCTTTTATCAAGGCTAATGGTGCATTTATGTGGTCCTCGAGAACCCGGGAAAATTTACAAATTGAAAATTAAAAAATGCACATGAACACTTGATGAGAAACTGTGGTGAGTTGTAGTTGCCCGGCATTCTTTGGTGGCATTATCAACATAGTGGAGGAATGCAATCGTTTAAGATGTCAGTCATTTAAAAATATTTTAAACCAACCATTTTGCATGTTAATAACTTGATAATATGACATCTAGTTTTTGGTCCATACAAGGTTATTTAGATTATGCAAAGGTATTTATTTATATACAGCCAATATTTTGCATTTTGTTTTAGGTTTTGAATAAGCTACCTTTTCTTGAACCACTAATAATTGCTACTTTGAAGTATTAATTATCATTTAAACATAACATTAGCACATTTTTGTCTCAAGTGTCCATCCTTTTCCAACTTTTCCAAGCTGAAAATACGTGAACACGCTTGTAATACAACACTGCAATACTAAAGTCAGAAGAATGACTTTCTAACTCAGATACTCCGATGACCACATAAATGCACCATAAGGTATTGTTTTCCTCAGACAACCAATAAAGGAAAAGGAGCAGGCAGCAGACAACTGTGTCTGCATCATTGTTCATAATCATAAAATGGCATAAAACCTGCTGCAGTGCACTTGCACACATTTTCGAACGGGTGGTACACTGACACAAATTAAATTCCAAAAAGCAGAGCTGACAAGTCACTTCTCAAGGACACAATGCAAAGATTTCAGACAGCTATAGGCTACAACTAAGTGTCCAGGCAATTCTTAATTCTCTGCTCATTTGGAGTGGTGGTCAGCTCAGTCTAGAACATTTTGGTTTAGGTAACAGAAGAAGAAGCTTCCATTTTCATTCTGCTGGCTCAATAAAACTGTGAACTCACTCAGGAGAGAGAAGAACACAGTATACTTGATTAGAATTTTTTTTCTGCTTTACGTTTTGAGTTAAGCTCCACCTTTTGAAATGGGACCACACACTAGGGACCCTAGGCCGATACAATCCGATAACCGATATTTGTACATTTTAATAAAAACAGGTCTTAATAATCTTTCTTATAGTCCAGGGTACACATTTTGACAAAGAGGGAAATGCAATGATACAGGTATAACTCTCCAAATGGTCATTTTATTTGTTTGGATATAATTTGCATATTAAAGTACTCCTGTGCATGCAGCATTGTTCTATGGACGTTAAAATTTTTATCTAGCCACTGAGCGGTTAAACTCAGCATTATCACGGGACTAACGTCAGATGTCCATAAGTGGTAAAACTAATGTTTGTTTTGTTGAAGCATAATGTGGTTCTAAATGTTTTACTAACTGGAGAAATCCAGGGTCCTTCACCACGGAAATTGGCTGGTCATCTATCGCTTTAAACTCAATTAGTTTGCAGTTTATTGCATTAGGCAAGGCAATTTTATTTATTTAGCACAATTCATACAGTGGGTAAGTCAAAGTGCATTAGTCTTTTGTTACCACACTCACCTTAGTTTCAACGCTAGCCGCAATAGTCTTTTAGTTTTTATACAGCTTTGTTGCAATAGTAAAGCTTTAGGTGATTTATAAAATTCTCTAAACCCTTGCTGAACATGTTTTACAAATTGTTGTTTTCCGCTTACACTACCCGACAGTGAAAAATAACCACACAGGTGAAGCCATAGCCTTTCTTGCTCGTTGCTACACAAAGCGGGATGGAGCAGCAGACTTAGTAGAGATCTACACTCACCTAAAGGATTATTAGGAACACCATACAAATACTTTGTTTGACCCCTTTCACCTTCAGAACTGCCTTAATTCTATGTGGCATTGATTCAACAAGGTGCTGAAAGCATTCTTTAGAAATGTTGGCCCATATTGATAGGATAGAATCTTGCAGTTGATGGAGATTTGTGGATGCACATCCAGGGCACAAAGCTCCTGTTCCACCACATCTCAAAGATGCTCTATTGGGTTGAGATCTGGTGACTGTGGGGGCCATTTTAGTTCAGTGAACTCATTGTCATGTTCAAGAAACCAATTTGAAATGATTCGAGCTTTGTGACATGGTGCATTATCCTGCTGGAAGTAGCCATCAGAGGATGGGTACATGGTGGTCATAAAGGGATGGACATGGCCGTGGCATTTAAACAATGCCCAATTGGCACTAAGGGGCCTAAAGTGTGCCAAGAAAACATCCCCCACTCCATTACACCACCACCACCAGCCTGCACAGTGGTAACAAGGCATGATGGATCCATGTTGTCATTCTGTTTACGCCAAATTCTGACTCTACCATCTGAATGTCTCTACAGAAATCGAGACTCATCAGACCAGGCAACATTTTTCCAGTCTTCAACTGTCCAATTTTGTTGAGCTCATGCAAATTGTAGCCTCTTTTTCGTAGTGTAGATGAGTGGTACCCGGTGGGGTCTTCTGCTGTTGCAGCCCATCCGCCTCAAGGTTGTGCGTGTTAAGGCTCCACAAATGCTTTGCTGCATACCTCGGTTGTAACGAGTCAAAGTTGCTCTTCTATCAGCTTGAATCAGTCGGCCCATTCTCCTCTGACCTCTAGCATCAACAAGGCATTTTCGCCCACAGGACTGCTGCATACTGGATGTTTTTCCCTTTTCACATCATTCTTTGTAAACCCTAGTTTGACCTGAAACTAACTCTGATTGGACCAGGCTTTTCTGGTCTCATAGTTCTTAGCTATGAAAGGGCATCCTGACATGAAAGTTGTTAAGGCTCAGGTGGGTCGTTAGTGTTACTGTTCTCTTCAGGTGATGTCCTAGATGAGTGTTGTAAATAGTGGGCAACAAGAATCTGAGACCACCCCCTCTGTTCAGAGAAGGCTTTTCCATTTTAACAATAATGGCTTTTTTCACACCCCTCTCAAACCATCTGGCCTCTCTGGACAAGATTCGGACATTGCTCTCCTCAAATGAATGCCCTTTCTCTTTGAGGTGGAGGTGGACTGCAGACTCAGGTCCTTCAGGATTGGCTCTTCTGTGCTGATACATCCTCTTGTGAAGCTGTTGTTTTGTTTCTCCGAGATAACTGTCATTACACTCCTCACTACACTGAACGGCATAAACCACATTACTCTGCTCGTCATTCATTTGTCGGACACTTGGGTATTACTGGTGAGTGCTGCACAGCAATTACAATAGTCCCTTGCCATGCATGGCTGGCTCGGGACGAAAAAGGCGAGCAAAAACAATATAGCCCTTTTTCTACCTACCACAAACTATACATTACACAGTACTATACACAGTACAGCGTTATTTAGTCATTGGACTGTTATAATGCATTACTAACTATTAAATTAATTTATTTTTATATTGCGCTTTTCCAGCTACTGTAGTAGGCAGTCAAAGCCCTTTATATACATTAAGCTAACCAGTGTGACCGCTGGAACACCACTAGAGGCAATGTAGGTTAAGTGTTATGCCCAAGGACACAACAACAGTATATGGGGGAGAGTTTATGATGTTTTGGGATGTTTCGAGCAGGGATCGAACCGCCCACCCGCTGGTCGATGAACGGCCGCTCTACCCACTGAGCTACTGCCTCATTTTATTATAAACATAGTCACTTACATCCAGCTAAAAATATATATTTTATCATTATTTTTGCAGAATTGGAATTTTTATTTTATTTATTATTATTTATTTATTATTTATTTTTAAGTTTTTTGTGTGATCATTTTAATTGTGCAAAACAAACCCTACAGCTACACTGTCTCAGTGGGGTTTTTTTTTTTTTTTTTTTGCAGGGCCATTAGTTCAAAATACAGAGATTTATTTCCTGTGTTTTTACGGTATGGGGTAACATTTTAATTAAAATGCTTATGATTGCTTTGGTAACAAGGCAGACTTATTTGTCATTCAACTCCAAAAACTCTTTTACACCTTTTCAGATTTTTATCACCCAAGTTAACATATGTTAGGTTCAAATGAACGTAATTGCCGCAAACTAATTACTCGCAACGTTCACAAGTTTAAATGAGGTAAAAAATGCGAGACAAACGAGTGAAGTACAACATAAAGAAGTTATCTGTCCAGTGATGGTTTAGTTCTGGTGGTGATGGTGCGTGCTCATAACGACGGTGGTAAAGCCAGCCGCCGATTAAAAAGGGGCACCACTCTGGTTTTGACAGGTCCAAAGAAACTGGTTTAGTCTAGTCTCTATAATCTGAAGGAAGAGAATTCTTCTGGTTTTCAAACATTACTTAATATAAACAGAGAAACATTACTGTCTTTTATGGGGTTTTATAAAAAATTACACAATGAACAATGGTGAATAAAATGATGGGAACATGGAAAGGATTAACACAACAAGAGATAAACAGGAATAAACAGAGATAAACATTTGCATGGAGGATATGTGAAACCAGGAATGTTTGGCTATTTTAATCTATATTATTAAAGTTTACTAAGGGACTTTTAATGGGGGAAAGAGATGACGGCTTTGGGCTAGGGTTTTGGACATTTGTACATTTTATGACGCCAAGCTGTTGTGTCACGTGCGGACTTACTCTGTAGTCAGCGGATGCTGGCACAGTTTACATTTACATTTACATTTATTCATTTAGCTGACGCTTTTATCCAAAGCGACTTACATTGTTCTAATGTAATTACCAGTGTTACAGCCACTGGAGGCAAGGTGGGTTAAGTGTCTTGCCCAGGGACACAACGATAGTATGAACTGTGGGGAGAGTGGGAATTGAACCGCCTACCCTCCGGTTGAAAGACGACCACTGAGCTACTGCCGCCCCACGGTGCAAGGAGGAGATAGAGTTCGGTGGGGTCGATATCAGTGGTCCGAGACGAGCGTCCTGGATGTTCTCCAGAAAGTTCGTCGCTTACTGATGACGTGTTCCACACACCAGGGGTGCCGTCACGTGCACGTCTCCTCCAGAGGGGTTCGCAGTGCGCCCGGGGAGAGAACAAAAGCGTCCTGTTGCTGTCCAAACTAGCACGGCCTCTATCTCCTCCTTGCACCGTGTAAAAGTTTAAGTTTGTGAAAGTTATTGCAAGGTCCATGAAAGAGTTCTCGGCGTTTGCTTACTGGTTTGAAAAAATCTTGCTTCTGCGAGTGCTTGTCGGTCAAGCTAACTCGTTAGCAAGCACAGAGTCTTTAAAAATAAAAAGGCCAAAATAACTTCCGTCTGTTAGCAGGCTTGGAGGAAGCATTTTAAGCAGCTGTTTGAAGGAGGAAAACTTTGCGTAGCAAGCTAGGCTTGCAGGCTTTAAACAAAGAAATTCTACTTGTTTCCACGAGGCCCGAAGCTTCGGGGAGGTCCCTGGGAACGGAACCTCCCTGTTTGACCGCGGCAGAGAGGAGGGAAGAAGCAAGAGAGGAAGGGGCGATTTTTGAACGGGTGCCCGTCTTATACCTGAGCGTGGGGGCGTGTCTCACGCTCCCTTTCCGGCAAAATGGGAGTCGCTTTGGAAAATTTTAACTGAGTTAAACTAAGTTTTAAAACATTCCTTGCTTCGCGATGTGTTTGTTGTTTTTTTTTTCATAAAACACACAAACATTCGTACTTGTAGGATTGTACAGAGAAAATGCATATGTCAGAATATTATTGAAACATTCATTACGTTTCATTAAAACAAAACGGAAACCGTAAACTGGGGTAAGGAGTTCTCGTCACAACGTCTCGTCCTGGAAAAGAACAGTATGAACAACACAATATCTTAATACATTTCCTTTAATGGAATAAACACGGAAATGTCCTTTGAAGAGTGTCAAGAGTCATTCGTCCATTTGACCACTAGGGGGTAGTGTTTGACCATTGTAGAAGTCTATTTTCAAAGACATTCAACATGTCCATTGGTGGAAGAGAAATGTCCTGGGGAAAGCTGAATAAACAACTTTATCGCCAAGAATTGACGATTATTTGACATGGCGCCAGGGTTCTGTCCAGGTCATGAGTCCTTTTGGCCTGATAGTGAAAACAAACAGTTGTTAATCCTGAAGACATCTTTGTCTTACAACAGATGTTACTGTGTGTGGATTTCTGGAGACTGATCTACTACAGTCGTGTGGGGAAATGTAACTCATTTTCCCACTCGCCCTTTAACATCAAAAACAATGTTTTCTGGTTTTGTAAAAATGTATTATATAAAGTTGAAATCACACCCTTAAATGCTTTGGGGCGTCCTAAAATTAAAACACTTTTTTTTTTTTGTGGAGCGTTGGGAAACTGAGGGATCCGTTTAGACATAAAATTACTTGTTTACAAAACAGTCACTGTTGAATATATTGAATTTGGCATGAAAATGAGTGAATTAAATAACTGTATCATCATCATAAAGATTGGCCAGTAATGCCCTTTTCATACCATTCAGAGAAAGTTTTATCCAAAAGAGAAGGTTTAAAGAGATGATTTGATTGGATAAGAGCATTGAGAGAGATTGATGGCCAATTGAAATTATGTTTTATTCGAGTCCAAATTTAAATGGTATATTTTACAATAATATTCTTAGAATATTTCGTTGGAGGGAGTGAATTGGAAAGAATTAAGGCTGACAGAGATGATGGACTACAACATAATGCCTCTAGTAATAGCCATGAGCGTGTCTCAGCTCCTGGCTGTTCATAAAGCCAGTGAACAATTGGTCAAATATTTGCAGCCCATGTCCAGCCCAGTCATGTCTGGACTTCAGGATTATCTCTTCAGCCTGATTGAAGGAGTCTCTGTTTATACAGATCATCTGGGGGAGAGATTGAGCAGGTCTACTTTTTTAACCCAATGTAACAAACATTACTCACCTGGTCTGTGCAGGTCCAGTCATGGAGGACTGGGACATCATCAGCCCAAAAGATGTGATAAGTTCTGAGCAACTCCTTGCAGACAGGACACGCTCTCTGGCCTCTGCAGCGCTCCCCTTCACTCAGTCTTTACTCACCCAGGTAATTACACTTTCATCATTAAGCTTCATATATAAAATATTTAATCTATTAAAAAAATTGATAATGTACTTGATACATGTTTAGGTCGGCCGGACCCTGTCCCGGGTGCAGCAGGCCTTAAGCTGGTCCTATGGGGAGGAACTCAAACCCTTCAAGCCTCCACTGAGTGATGCTGAGTTCCACAGTTATATGAACAGCCAGGGCCAGCTGACACGACCTGAAGAACTGAGACTTCGTATTTATCATGGGGGTGTGGAGCCCTCACTACGCAAGGTTGGCTTTTGCAAAAAGTCCTACATAAATGATTTTTGTAGATACAGTTGTGCTCATAAGTTTACACACCATGGCAGAATTTGTGATATTTTTTTCTGGGTCCATTTATTTAAAGATTATGAATGATAAGTTAGTAGTTAGTGTTTGGGTGAAGCCATTAATTGTCAAACAACTGTGTTTACTCTTTTTAAATCATAATGACAAGAGAAACCACCCAAATGACATATTGAAAAAAAGGTTAAAGCAAAAGCATCTGGACCCAGTTTTCAAGGTGAAGAGGTTTTGTCTCTAATTCCAAGAGACTTTATCAATACTGAGTTCAACTGGTAAGAGAACTGGTATCTCTAGAGGGAGGAGTTTGACCTGAAACTAAACCTGACTGGACCAGGCTGTTCTGGTCTCATAGTCGTTGGCCATGAAAGGGAAGTGTGACTCCTGATATGAGAGTCGTTAAAGGCTCAGGAGAGTCGTTAGTGACACTGTTTTATTTAGGTGCTGTGGTTGTTCTAGAGTGAAACTGTTTTGTTTTAGGTTTCAAAACAATGTTGTAAATACAAGGCAACATAAACCTTTCCTTACCAGTTGATCTCAGAATTGATAAGGTCTCTTAGAATTAGAGACAAAACGTCTTTACCTTACAAACTGAGTTCAGATGTGTTTGCTTTAACTTTTTCTTTACATACCCTGGTGGTTTTGGCCTGATAACATGCACATAAGTTGACACAAACAGGTTTGAATGGCTACTAAAGGTAATCTGTGATCTGTTTGCTTGTACTCTGTGTGTGTATAAAAGGTCAGTGAGCTCCTGACAGAGCCTTCCATTTTTCATCCAGTGCAGCCCTGATGTTTCTGTATTCTGAGTCATGGGAAAAGGAAAACAATTGTCAAAGGATCTGCTGAAAAATTAATTGAACTGTATAAAACAGAAAAGGTATATAAAAAGATATCCAAGTAATTGAGAAGGCCAATCAGCAGTGTTCAAACTATAATATTGAAGTGGAAAATGAGGGATTCTGTTGAAACCAAACGAAGAATCAAAAATGTTTGCCACAATTGCCAGGAAAAATGCAAATAAAAACCCACAAATAACTTCAAGGCTGTGGCTGATTCAAGATGCACAATAAGGAGGCACTTGAAGAAAAAGGGCTGGATGGTTGAGAAAGCCATTACTACGCAAATGCCAAAAAGCATCCCGCTTACAATACCCCAGACAGCCCAGAGACAAGCCTCAAAACCTCTGGAACAAAGCCATTTGGAGTGATGAGACCAAAATTAAACTTTTTGGCCACAACTATAAAGGTTATATTTGGAGAAGAGTCAACAAGGCCTAGAATGAAAGGTACTACTGTGAAACATGGAGGTGGATCACTGATGTTTTGGGGATGTGTGGGCTACAAAAACACAGGAAAAGATGAATGCAGCATGGTAGCATCATAAATCTACTGGAGGAAAATTTGCACTCATCAGCCCAGAAGCTGCGCATTGGACGTACTTAGATGTTCCAACATGACAACAATCCAAATGTCAGGCCAAGTCGACCTGTCATTGGATACAGCAGCATAAAGTGAAGGTTCTGGACATCTCAGTCTCCTGACCTCAGTATCATTGAGCCACTCTGGGGAGATCTCAAACGTGCAGTTCATGTACAAGACAGCCCAAGAATCTACAGGAACTGGAGGCTTTTTTTCCACAAAAGACCACAAAAGACTTCAAGCCTTCATTGATGTTAAAGTTGGCAATACACAGTATTAACTGGGATGGGTAAACTTTTGATCAGGGTCATTTAGGCAGTTTCTGTCATCTATATGATTTAAAAAGCGTAAAAACACAGTTGTTTAAAAATTATGAGTAAAAAAGTTTTTTGTGTTATCATTCGTATAAAATGGCCAAAATTGAATCACAAATTCTGCCAGGAAATGTAAAGTTATGAGCACAAATGTATCTCTCATAATTCAGGCGTGTTAACTAACAACTAAAGTAAAGAAGTGAATAAATTTGGTGAAGTGATGTGAGAGGCTATAGGTATCTATATAGTGGTGCAATAAATAAAGATCTGTTTCCGGTTTATTCACAGCTTTTAAAAGTCCAAACACAAAAATCACTTGTTTTTCACATTGCTTTCTTTTTACTTTCTTTTGTTCTTGTTTTGTCAACCTCTGTTGTGTTTTAGGTTGTTTGGCGATACCTCCTTAATGTGTACCCCGATGGTTTGAGCGGACAAGAGAGAATGGACTATATGAAGAGGAAGACAAGGAGTACGATCAGCTGAAGAGAGAGTGGACTGCTAGAGTTAGTCTTGAAGACCTGGAGTTTATTCGAGGGAATGTTCTCAAAGATGTCCTGAGGACAGACCGAGCCCATCCTTACTATGCTGGATCGGAGGACAGTCCACATTTAACTGCACTTACAGATCTACTTACCACCTTTGCCATCACTCATCCTCAGGTATTAGTCATGCTCTATTTTAGTTACCAATAAAGGTACTGAGGAGTTCATACTAGGTCTTCTATGTTTGTTTATTGTGTGTTGTTCCAGATCTCCTACTGTCAGGGTATGAGCGATATTGCCTCCCCGATTCTTGCAGTCATCGACAATGAGGCACATGCTTTTATTTGCTTCTGTGGCATCATGAAGCGTCTGGAGGGGAACTTCCGTCCCGATGGACAGCTCATGTCTGTCAAGTTCCAACATCTGAAGCTTCTTTTGCATTACTCCGATCCTGAGTTCTACTCCTACCTGGTGTCCAAAGGAGCCGACGACTTATTCTTTTGCTACCGCTGGCTGCTGCTGGAGCTCAAGCGAGAGTTTGCCTTCGACGATGCTTTAAGAATGTTAGAGGTAACATGGAGCTCGCTGCCCCCAGATCCACCTGAAACTGAAGTGGAGCTGCTGGGACCACCTCTGGAAACAATGAGCTCTACAGAGAAAGATAAGACTGTGGTGAATGGTTTAGGTGACAATGACCAAAAAGAGATGCAGCGCAGACGACACATGCTCAGGCCTTCACAAGTAGAGCCAGTCATCAATATTGTTACTAATGAAAAGGACAATTTTTTCTTGGAATCACATCAGACAGTTGATAATAATGACATGGTGAGTGCTTTTCCCTTTGAGAGGAAAACCAGCTTTGGGGAGTTTAAGTACTACACAGCCAGGAGTGAGGACAGCTTCGATAAAGAGGATGCAGAGTTGCCACAGGAGTTCCCACAGGTACCGAACAAACCTAAATTCATCTTTACCAGTCGTCAGTCCACAGTAGACAGTGAGGACGACCCAGGGGAGAAAACCCAGCTCATCCAAAACACTGATAGCGCTCTTGCTTCTCTTTTACCCAGTGTGCCTCCAAAATCCAGCTCCAACAACATAGAGGACTTACCCAGGACTGTTGTGTCAACTTATAGCAACAGTAGTACAGGCACCAACTCCACTATCAAATCCTTCTCCCCGTCCCACCCACGCACTCTTCTGTCTTCACCTATTTTATCCTTTGGGAGTGGACAGTCTGATAATCAGTCTAAGTCCATCTCCAACAATCTGTCATCTCCTGGAAACAAATTGCTCAGCACCACAGCTACAAAAGTGGAAGGCTTCAGTGTCAAGCCATGCTCCCTGCCCCCTCCGCAAGAGTTTGGCAAAGGTAACCCCTTCATGCTTTTCTTGTGCCTGTCCATCCTGCTGGAGCACCGGGACCATATCATCAAGAACTGCCTGGACTACAACGAGCTGGCTATGCATTTTGACCGACTGGTGCGCCGACACAATCTTGGCCGGGTGCTGCAGCGAGCCAAAGCTCTTTTTGCAGACTACCTCCAGAGTGAGGTGTGGGACTCGGAAGAGGGGGATGAGGTGAGCTCGGACTCTCCTACCACAGCTACAACCGCCCCACTCTGCCCCCCTGCCACAGTGCCAGCCCGGCCTATTTACAGCCCACTGGGTTCCCCCCAGGCATCCTCTCCAAACTCAACCTATAACCTAGCCACCACTATCCCCTCGTCAGCAGCTCATGTCTCCCTCTCTCCTACTTTCTGACCCCTTCTTGCATAGGACTTGCTGCACGTTGAAAGGAAGTTGCACATTTATTGGATATGTATTATATTGGGATTCAATGCTCCTTTTACCTGTTGTCATTTTATTATTTTATCAAATGTTTACTTTTCAGGAGTTATTTTCTGTAATAATTAGAAAGAAGATGCTCTCAGCTGAGCTGCACAATTAGCTATTCATACATATAGCTATATAATACAGGAATAAATAGTTGTCGAGGAAGATTGTTTTTCATTGTTTCTAAGCTTTTAAAACTCCCAACTCCAATTTTAGCATCAGATTAACTAAACAGGCCTGACGCTAAGGATATAAATGTTGTAATGACTATTCAACAGCGTCAGACTATTCAGATGGAGGCAACTAAAATGCTTGCTTTTTATTTACATTTAGTTGTAAATGCAGTATTGTGTGAAATCAACATAGGCTTGACCATCATGAATTGGCTTCAAACTTGGTGTAGTCCATCTACCCGTAACAGTAACATGTGCAAAATTAAGTTGGTAATTATTTATTCTATTCTCATATTTGTAATTGATAAATATTAAACATGTAAAAATATTATTTTGTACCAGGATTCCAAGCTCATATTGCCAGTGTATAACAACATCTACCATGAAAGCAATCACATTATTAAAGAGAGCACGTGTTCATTGGTAAATGCAGAAAGTTAGCGATCCTGCCTCACAGCAGGTTTGACCCCAGTCTGTGTGGAGTCTGGTAATAAGAGGTAGAAGATGAATGAATGTTTTATGCTTGATGAATCAGAAATATATAATTTATTTTAAATATAGGCTTAGTTGCTAATGCAGTACTGTCATAAGAGTAAATTATATTACAGTATAAAAAACCTGAGGCCAAGGGATTGAAACTATACAACTGATTTTCAAACATTCCTGACTCTGATCAAACTAAAATTGATATTAACTTATTTTGTGCACATCCTGTCATATGGACATAGATCACACCAGTTTTGAAGTAAAACCAAACTGGTCAAGTAGGAATATGTTCCTGCATGTTTATCATACTACTACAATCTCTTATTGTCACAATCGTATACTGTTGCATCCCTAGCTCACAATTCTGGTGGGGGATTTTTAGGATTGACAAAAAGAAATAAAGCATCTGGACTTAGTTTTTAAAGTGAAGACGTTTCATCTCTTGTCCAAGAGACTTTGTCAATGCAGAGATCAACTGATACAATAGCTGAGCTTATATCTAGTTTTATTCAGTCAGGTCCAACAGTTTGTATATGTGCCTCCCACTTTTAAAAGGGACCAAAAGTAAAAGTAATAGAGTTTGCCAAACAACATCTAAAAAAAGCCTTCACAGTTCTGGGAAAACATCCTATGTACCGATGAGACCAAGATCAACTTGTACCAGAGTGATGTGAAGAGAAGAGTCTGGAGAAGAAAAGGAACTGCGTTCTGTGTTTTGGGCCATATTATCTGCTCATATTCAGCCAAATGCTTCAGAACTCACTGGACAGCGCTTCACAGTGTAGATGGACAATGACCCGAAGCAAACTGTGAAAGCAACCAAAGAGTTTTTTAAGGGAAAGAAGTGGAATGTTATGCAATGGTCAAGTCAATCACCTGAATCCGATTGAGCACGCATATCACTTGCTAAAGACAAGACTGAAGGGAAAATGCCTCAAGAACGAGCAGGAACTGTTCTTGGGGCATTTTTTGGAGCCCTATATAGACATAGGGCTCCAAAAATGCCCAGTGTTTCCGAACCTTTTTGAGCGACGGCACACATTTTACATTAGAAAAGTCACAAGGCACACCAACAAACAAAAATGGCACAAAAACTATTGAAATATAATGAAAATCTAGCCTCAATTTACCTGGACAGGTTTAGTTAAACAAAAAGCTAATATTCTTGCAGGAATTAAAAAAGACACACACAAAGATCTTAGTCAACAGCTCTGAGTCTCTCTCTCTTTTTTGTCTTTATAGCCGTCATGCTTGAAAAGCACACCTCGCATAGATAGGTTGTGGAGAAAGGGAGCAGAACTGAGAAATCGGTTGGTTCCCCAGTTTAGGCATAGATTGTAAATAAACATGGATGTAATCCATGCTTTCAGATAGCATAAACGGACATATTAATCAAACCCCCCCAGAGTTGTCACGTAGTAAAAACCTAGCTCTAGAGACCGGAGCCATCTTTTGTACCAGGCTGTAAACATGATTTTTACACTTGTAAAGTCGTCATTGGGTTTCTCCTTTTTTCCGCTTTTGGAGCCTGCCCTCTGGTGGACGGCTGTATATCGCTGTATTTCGCTATAAAATTGCCGTATGGCACGAGGACCATTTAAGAGGTTCCATTGGAGAGGCTTGAGTATAAGTGAATACAAAGGCAAAATAACTTTCATTGTATTGTATTGAGCTCACCCTTTTTGCATTCTTCTGACCACTACTCAGGCTAGAGCTATTATCTGGGTCAGAATGTTCTCCAGGACCCGGGTCAGATGTACTACTTTTTCTTTTCAAATATTTATCCATCACTATTACTTGAATGACTCGCAGCATGACTATGTACTTTTGTATTTAGTGTGATACTGCCCTCTAGTGGAAGTGCATGTAAATGTTCTGCCTATCACTCTCGCTTACCAGTACCAATCAGGTGAAATTGAATAATTTTCCACAGCCCACCTGACCATCTCTTACGACACACTGGTGCACACTACACACTGGTTAAAAAACACTGCGTTAGCCTCATGTGAGCTCACTTCAGGTGTTGTTGTCCTTCTTGAAGAGTTAGTTTTAGGTCAAACTCTGTCCTTTACAGATATAAGTTCAGCTCTCATATCATATGATCTAAGAATTGACAAACAAGGGATGAAATGTCTTTACCTTAAAAACTAAGTCCAGATGCCTTAGCTTTAATCCTTTTCAGAAATCAATTTGTAAATGAAAAGAGGGGTTAGGTTAATTTTCACAATCTTTAAAAGTGCAATTACTTCTTTGGAAAATCAAGTTAAGATTTAGAAACCTCGAGAGACATCTGAAAATAATAATTCCCACAAGTTTTATCTTTGGTCATCTGTTTTAATACAACACGAGTGTGAACAGTTTAAGATAGTTTTTCATGCTAAACAAAATAAAGCCACCAGTCTCAATTTAGCCTAAATGATGACAAGAATTCTAAACCCAAAGTGCTTTGGTATCCAACAGATTGCATCCCCTCAAGATATATAAATACAGTTTGTTTGTGTGTTTAAATTTTGCATCTCTTTTTGTTACATTTAGCAAAATCTCAGATGCTGTAGCTAGTTTCTTTAAAATGAAGTATTAATGTCAGCATCGTTTTGAGTTTTGATACTAAGCACATTTGTTTGCACTTAAAAACTTATTGTATAAAGACAGACTGCCTTATTATTTTGTTTTGTTATTTCAATTATTTATGGAAATTTCTGAGTAGATGGTGGTATTCAGGGCTGCTTGATAGGAATAGGTGCTATGCGATAACTATATCTTGAATATTGAAGTAATGTGACTTCGATGTCTAAGGGTGTGTTAACACTGACTGTAAAAGGGGCTGGACATAAGGAGTGTGACGTCACCCATTGCATTATGAACAGGGATCTCAAGTTTTGATCTGAGTTTGAAGTGAGATTTCAAGCTGCTCACAGATACCCTGACTGCTTCAAATGTTTTTTTCAATTAAACATCAGACAAATTTGATTAATTTGTTTTATTTGTTGAATAAATACAATTTTACAAGAAATGCAGAACAGAAACTGTCTCACCTTAGACACTTTGAAAACAAAGTGTTAGTATAAGTACATGCCAAAAAGCTATGATATGACAAAATATCACAGTAGGACCAGAGGAGACAGAGGCCACAGTGAGACCAGAGGAGACAGAGGCCACAGTGAGACCAGAGTAGACAGAGGTCACAGTGAGACCAGAGTAGACAGAGGTCACAGTGAGACCAGAGGAGACAGAGGCCACAGTAGGACCAGAGGAGACAGAGGCCACAGTGAGACCAGAGTAGACAGAGGTCACAGTGAGACCAGAGGAGACAGAGGTCACAGTAAGACCAGAGGAAACAGAGGCCACAGTGAGACCAGAGTAGACAGAGGTCACAGTGAGACCAGAGGAGACAGAGGCCACAGTAAGACCAGAGGAAACAGAGGCCACAGTGAGACCAGAGTAGACAGAGGTCACAGTGAGACCAGAGGAGACAGAGGCCACAGTAGGACCAGAGGAGACAGAGGCCACAGTGAGACCAGAGGAGACAGAGGCCAAGGTAGGACCAGAGGAGACAGAGGCCACAGTAGGACCAGAGGAGACAGAGGCCACAGTGAGACCAGAGGAGACAGAGGCCACAGTGAGACCAGAGTAGACAGAGGTCACAGTGAGACCAGAGTAGACAGAGGTCACAGTGAGACCAGAGGAGACAGAGGCCACAGTAGGACCAGAGGAGACAGAGGCCACAGTGAGACCAGAGTAGACAGAGGTCACAGTGAGACCAGAGGAGACAGAGGCCACAGTGAGACCAGAGGAGACAGAGGCCACAGTGAGACCAGAGGAGACAGTAAGACCAGAGGAGACAGAGGCCACAGTGAGACCAGAAGAGACAGAGGCCACAGTGAGACCAGAGGAGACAGAGGCCACAGTGAGACCAGAGGAGACAGAGGCCACAGTAGGACCAGAGTAGACAGAGGCCACAGTGAGACCAGAGGAGACAGTAAGACCAGAGGAGACAGAGGCCACAGTGAGACCAGAAGAGACAGAGGCCACAGTGAGACCAGAGGAGACAGAGGTCCCAGTGAGACCAAAGGAGACAGAGGCCACAGTAGGACCAGAGTAGACAGAGGCCACAGTGAGACCAGAGGAGACAGTAAGACCAGAGGAGACAGAGGCCACAGTGAGACCAGAAGAGACAGAGGCCACAGTGAGACCAGAGGAGACAGAGGTCCCAGTGAGACCAGAGGAGACAGAGGCCACAGTGAGACCAAAGGAGACAGAGGCCACAGTAGGACCAGAGTAGACAGAGGCCACAGTGAGACCAGAGGAGACAGTAAGACCAGAGGAGACAGAGGCCACAGTGAGACCAGAAGAGACAGAGGCCACAGTGAGACCAGAGGAGACAGAGGTCCCAGTGAGACCAGAGGAGACAGAGGTCACAGTGAGACCAAAGGAGACAGAGGCCACAGTAGGACCAGAGTAGACAGAGGCCACAGTGAGACCAGAGGAGACAGTAAGACCAGAGGAGACAGAGGCCACAGTGAGACCAGAAGAGACAGAGGCCACAGTGAGACCAGAGGAGACAGAGGTCCCAGTGAGACCAGAGGAGACAGAGGCCACAGTGAGACCAGAGGAGACAGAGGCCACAGTGAGACCAGAGGAGACAGAGGTCACAGTGAGACCAGAGTAGACAGAGGCCACAGTGAGACCAGAGGAGACAGAGGCCACAGTGAGACCAGAGTAGACAGAGGTCACAGTGAGACCAAAGGAGACAGAGGCCACAGTGAGACCAGAGGAGACAGAGGTCCCAGTGAGACCAGAGTAGACAGAGGCCACAGTAGGACCAGAGTAGACAGAGGCCACAGTGAGACCAGAGGAGACAGAGGCCACAGTGAGACCAGAAGAGACAGAGGTCCCAGTGAGACCAGAGTAGACAGAGGCCACAGTAGGACCAGAGGAGACAGAGGCCACAGTGAGACCAGAGGAGACAGAGACCACAGTAGGACCAGAGGAGACAGAGGCCACAGTAGGACCAGAGGAGACAGAGGTCACAGTGAGACCAGAGGAGACAGAGGCCACAGTAGGACCAGAGGAGACAGAGACCACAGTGAGACCAGAGGAGACAGAGGCCACAGTGAGACCAGAGGAGACAGAGGCCACAGTGAGACCAGAGGAGACAGAGACCACAGTAGGACCAGAGGAGACAGAGGCCACAGTGAGACCAGAGGAGACAGAGGCCACAGTAGGACCAGAGGAGACAGAGACCACAGTAGGACCAGAGGAGACAGAGGCCACAGTGAGACCAGAGGAGACAGAGGCCACAGTAGGACCAGAGGAGACAGAGGCCACAGTGAGACCAGAGGAGACAGAGGCCACAGTAGGACCAGAGGAGACAGAGGCCACAGTGAGACCAGAGGAGACAGAGGCCAAGGTGAGACCAGAGGAGACAGAGGCCACAGTAGACCAGAGGAGACAGAGGCCACAGTGAGACCAGAGGAGACAGAGGCCACAGTAGGACCAGAGGAGACAGAGGCCACAGTGAGACCAGAGGAGACAGAGGCCACAGTGAGACCAGAGGCCACAGTAGGACCAGAGGAGACAGAGGCCACAGTAGGACCAGAGGCCACAGTAGGACCAGAGGAGACAGAGGCCACAGTAGGACCAGAGGAGACAGAGGCCACAGTAGGACCAGAGGAGACAGAGGCCACAGTAGGACCAGAGGAGACAGAGGCCACAGTGAGACCAGAGGAGACAGAGGCCACAGTAGGACCAGAGGAGACAGAGACCACAGTAGGACCAGAGGAGACAGAGGCCACAGTGAGACCAGAGGAGATAGAGGCCACAGTAGGACCAGAGGAGACAGAGACCACAGTAGGACCAGAGGAGACAGAGGCCACAGTAGGACCAGAGGAGACAGAGACCACAGTAGGACCAGAGGAGACAGAGGCCACAGTGAGACCAGAGGAGACAGAGGCCACAGTAGGACCAGAGGAGACAGAGGCCACAGTAGGACCAGAGGTAACAGAGGCCAAGGTAGGACCAGAGGAGACAGAGACCACAGTAGGACCAGAGGTAACAGAGGCCACAGTGAGACCAGAGGAGACAGAGACCACAGTAGGACCAGAGGAGACAGAGGCCACAGTGAGACCAGAGGAGACAGAGACCACAGTAGGATCAGAGGAGACAGAGGCCACAGTAGGACCAGAGGAGACAGAGACCACAGTAGGACCAGAGGAGACAGAGACCACAGTAGGACCAGAGGAGACAGAGGCCACAGTGAGACCAGAGGAGACAGAGGCCACAGTGAGACCAGAGGAGACAGAGGCCACAGTAGGACCAGAGGAGACAGAGGCCACAGTGAGACCAGAGGAGACAGAGGCCACAGTAGGACCAGAGGAGACAGAGGCCACAGTGAGACCAGAGGAGACAGAGGCCACAGTAGGACCAGAGGAGACAGAGGCCACAGTAGGACCAGAGGAGACAGAGGCCACAGTGAGACCAGAGGAGACAGAGTAGGACCAGAGGAGACAGAGGCCACAATAGGACCAGAGGAGACAGAGGCCACAGTAGGACCAGAGGTGACAGAGGCCACAGTGAGACCAGAGGTAACAGAGGCCACAGTGAGACCAGAGGAGACAGAGGCCACAGTAGGACCAGAGGAGACAGAGGCCACAGTGAGACCAGAGGAGACAGAGGCCAAGGTAGGACCAGAGGAGACAGAGGCCACAGTAGGACCAGAGGAGACAGAGACCACAGTAGGACCAGAGGAGACAGAGGCCACAGTAGGACCAGAGGAGACAGAGGCCACAGTAGGACCAGAGGTAACAGAGGCCACAGTGAGACCAGAGGAGACAGAGGCCACAGTGAGACCAGAGGAGACAGAGGCCACAGTAGGACCAGAGGAGACAGAGGCCACAATAGGACCAGAGGAGACAGAGGCCACAGTAGGACCAGAGGTGACAGAGGCCACAGTGAGACCAGAGGTAACAGAGGCCACAGTGAGACCAGAGGAGACAGAGGCCACAGTGAGACCAGAGGAGACAGAGGCCACAGTAGGACCAGAGGAGACAGAGGCCACAGTAGGACCAGAGGTAACAGAGGCCACAGTGAGACCAGAGGAGACAGAGGCCACAGTGAGACCAGAGTAGACAGAGGCCACAGTGAGACCAGAGGAGACAGAGGCCACAGTGAGACCAGAGGAGACAGAGGCCACAGTAGGACCAGAGGAGACAGAGGTCACAGTAGGACCAGAGGAGACAGAGGCCACAGTGAGACCAGAGGAGACAGAGGCCACAGTGAGACCAGAGGAGACAGAGGTCACAGTGAGACCAGAGGAGACAGAGGCCACAGTAGGACCAGAGGAGACAGAGGCCACAGTGGGACCAGAGGAGACAGAGGCCACAGTAGGACCAGAGGAGACAGAGGCCACAGTAGGACCAGAGGAGACAGAGGCCACAGTAGGACCAGAGGAGACAGAGGCCACAGTCGGACCAGAGGAGACAGAGGCCACAGTGGGACCAGAGGAGACAGAGGCCACAGTCGGACCAGAGGAGACAGAGGCCACAGTAGGACCAGAGGAGACAGAGGCCACAGTGAGACCAGAGGAGACAGAGGCCTCATTGAGACCAGAGGAGACAGAGACCACAGTGAGACCAGAGGAGACAGAGACCACAGTGAGACCAGAGGAGACAGAGGCCACAGTGAGACCAGAGGAGACAGAGGCCTCATTGAGACCAGAGGAGACAGAGGCCTCAGTGAGACCAGAGGAGACTGGTCAATGATACACAGGTTCTATTCTATAAATGCAGCCTATTGCCACAATCACGTTGTGATTTTATTTACAGGGACACATACTGTAATCATCACCTTTTAGACTTCTTTTTATTTTAAGTTATTGAACATAATTAGTACCTGAGCTACAGGTTATTCTTTGCTGCTGAAAGAACTCTAGTGCAGAGGTGTAAAGAGTACCTGAAAGCCATACTAGTAAAAGTACAGATACCTTACTGTAAAAATGACTCCACTACAAGTTACAAGTCACCAATTTAAATACGACTTGAGTAAAAGTCTTAAAGTATCCCATTTTAAAAGTACTTAAGTATTTTACTCGTACTGAATTTTGGCTCAGATGCACTAGTCCTCAAAACAAAGAAATATTGTAGGTCAGTGAAAAAGAAAGTTTATTTATGAGGTTTTACTTCCTAATATAGAAAAGAAATTGAACACCTCAATATTTCGACACGGCAGAACAAAAACACAGATTAAACAAGTCGGCCAAGTCAAACTCAAGTGGTCAAAAAAGGCATACTTAAAACATTTTCAAAAAAGGTATTTTCAGTAAAATGGACAAACAAAAACAAAACAAACTGCATGAAGAGCTGGCTTCGGCATCATCAGTGGCTGCAGCCATCGATCATTTTTGTGAAACACCTGGCGTTCGGCAGGCTGCTAATTTACGTTCACAACAGAGTAACGCATTTAGGCAAAAAGCATCCAGTACCTTCAATAGCCTGCAGATGGCGGTATCACCTCTTACACCCAAGAAATAAGCCACGACAGACAAAGTCGACTTGACGTGCATAAACACAATGTAGCGAGTAACTGTAACTGTCAGTTCAAATGTAGTTGAGTAGAGAGTAAAAGTTGCCTATATTTTTGATACTCAACAAAGTAGCCAAAAAAATACTTATGTACAGTAACGAAGTACATTTACTCAATACTCAGTACTTTACATGATGAGGGTCATCGCTTTCGGCTTCAACAATTATTCCCAAGATGGCAAAAGGCAAACAGCGCGTTTAAAGACATACACCATCAGTGTTGGTCATCTTACTTCAAAAAAGTAATTAGTTACAGTTACAAATTACCTCTCCCAAAAATTAATTGAGTTAGTAACTCAGTTACCACATTGTAAAAG
This sequence comes from Perccottus glenii, assembly GCA_024416835.2. Classification (NCBI taxonomy): domain Eukaryota; kingdom Metazoa; phylum Chordata; class Actinopteri; order Gobiiformes; family Odontobutidae; genus Perccottus; species Perccottus glenii. Next base: position 31,728,326 of record CM044555.2, on the reverse strand, counting down.
TAAGTTATTTTTTATGTTCTATAAGGGTATTACGTTCTATAACAGCTTAAATATCAAAGATGTTTAAATTAACTGATTGAAGAATAATAACACTATATACAGGATTTTAGAACATTTGGTATTTATTTGAACTCAATAGATTGCAATCTGCCATATGATATACATAGAAAGAAAAACATATAAAAAATAAATATTGAAAATAAAATTCAAGTGCAAAATTAAGACACACAAATGTAAACCTGTGTAAAAAGAAACAAAGGGAGACCTGGCCATTAAGTAGTCCAAATCTCTGTACCTGTAAATTATTGCACAATAAACAGAACACAATCCAACTCTCTCTGTAGATTAACATGTTGTTCATTCTCAAAGAAAATGAATAATACGTTAATCTATTCTAAAATACTCCTCTCATCTAACAACTAAACCAGTGGTTGTTGCTGAAACGTAAAATCGAGCGTTGCTTGTTTTAACAGTGGCTCTGTCTCCTTCACTGGAACTCACGCAGCTGCCTTTGGGGTTAGCAGCAGCAACAAGTGTCGTGTTAGCATGTGTTGATGTGAGGTGCTTCATAAGATTTGAGTTACGTGAGGCAGACATGGATAAAGTCTTTTTTCCTTTTGCCTTTAATTTCAATTAACGAGAAGTAGTACTGGTACTTCCAGTTCGAGAACGCCTACTTTCAATTTCCCCGGCTCCTCGCCATTGTCGCTGATGCTGTTTAGTGAAAGTCAGCGCGTGCAGTGAGACCGCGTGAGCACACACACCCCTGCAGAATGACACCTCGCGCTTTATTCAACCAAATTGTAGTAACGCAACACTTTACATTCTCAGTAACAATAACGGCGTTACATATTCACATGTTCACATAAACAATGCACCCCACTCAATGTAAAACAGAAACTTAAACATCAAGTGTTAAATTAAATTAAATTGTTTTTCTTTATTTATTGAAATTATCCAAAATTGAAATCAGTAATAGTCACTGCTTATGTAATAAAAATGCTAAAGGTAACCTTTCAACTTTTTATCTTTAGGTTCCAAAGATTTAGTGCAGTGTTCACCTTGTACACCTCTAGGGGTTTGGCAAAAAAAAAATCTTGTTCAAAAGGACAGACTATTGTGTTTGTCCTCCTAGTACTCAATACATAGTAATCCAAAATATTTCAATCAATCAATCAAACAAAAAAATTAAACTAAATCAATAACTTCAAACAGTGAGTAAAACACAGAGAGTAACTGGGCATATGCTCTTAAACTTTAACAATTACCTTTGTATTTACTTATTTCTCATTAACTCCAGGTTTCTCAAATAAACACCTCTACCATCCTTCAAGATTGTTTTACTGTTTTAACATAAGATATGTTTTCCCTCACCAGATTAGAAATTTACATTAGAGTTTTAATCTTTATTGTAAAGATGACACCCGTCAGCCTCTATTTTAGTGTCAGGTATTGTACCTTGATTAAAAAATACCTTGGTTATTATGGTTAATTATTTATTTCCAACTGTCTTCATTTCAGTTTTCCTAAGTACTCAGACAATATTTTTCTCAAACAATATTTAATCCCATTAATTTTATCGTTTAGTTTACCAAAAAGTTTACCAAGCGGACTGCAGCCCGGGTGTTTGTGGAGGCTAAAACTCGGGTCTGGAAGGAGTTCGGTGAGGCCATGGAGAAAGACTATCGGTCGGCCTCGAAGAAATTCTGGCAAACCGTCCGGCGCCTCAGGAGGGGGAAGCAGTGCCCTGTCAACACTGTTTACAGTGGAGGTGGGAATCTGCTGACTTCAACTGGGGACAAAAAAAACCCGGTGGAAGGAATACTTTGAGGATCTCCTCAACCCCACCGACACATCTTCCACTGAGGAAGCAGAGGCCGAAGGCTCAAAGGTGGACTCGTCCATCACCCAGGTAGTCCATCACTCTGAGGTAGTTGGGAAGCTCCTCAGTGGCGGGGCACCGGGGGTGGATGAGATACGCCCTGAGTACCTCAAGTCTCTGGATGTTGTAGGGCTGTCTTGGTTGACACGCCTCTGCAACATCGCGTGGCGGTTGGGGACAGTACCTCTGGACTGGTAGACCGGGGTGGTGGTCCCTCTTTTCAAGAAGGGGGACCGGAGGGTGTGTTCCACTAATGGATCACACTCCTCAGCCTCTCCGGGAAAGTCTATGCCAGGGTACTGGAGAAGAGAATGCGGCCAATAGTTGAACCTGGGATTCAGGAGGAACAATGAGGTTTTCGTCCCGGTCGTGGAACACTGGACCAGCCCTATACCCTCTCCAGGGTGCTGGAGGGTTTATGGGAGTTTTGCCCAACCAGTCCACATGTGTTGGATCTGGAGAAGGCATTTGACTGTGTCCCTCGTGGCGCTCTGTGGGGGGTGCTCTGGGAGTATGGGGTCCGGGGCCCTTTGCTAAGGGCTGTTCGGTCCCTGGACGACCGGAGCAGGAGGTTGGTTCGCATTGCCGGCAGTAAGTCAGACGTGTTCCCGGTGCATGTTGGACTCCGGCAGGGCTGCCCTTTGTCACCGGTTTCACCGGGAGTCTGGTTTGGGGACCACAGGATCTCGTCTCTGCTTTTTGCAGATGATGTTGTCCTGTTGGCTCCATCAAGCCAGGACATTCAGTGTGCACTGGGACGGTTTGCAGCCGAGTGTGAAGCGGCTGGGATGAAGATCAGCACCTCCAAGTCTGAGACCATGGTTCTCAGTCGGAAAAGGGTGGCTTGTCCCGTTCAGGTTGGTGGAGAGATCCTGCCTCAAGTGGAGGAGTTCAAGTATCTTGGGGTCTTGTTCACGAGTGAGGAAAGGAAGGAGCGTGAGATTGACAGACGGATCGGTGCAGCTTCTGCAGTAATGCGGTCGATGTACCGGTCTGTCGTGGTGAAGAAGGAGCTGAGCTGTAAGGCAAAGCTCTCGATTTACCGGTCAATCTACGTTCCTACTCTGACCTATGGTCATGAGCTTCGGGTCATGACTGAAAGAACAAGATCCCGGATACAAGTGGCCAAAATGAGCTTTCTCCGCAGGGTGGCGGGGTGCTCCCTTAGAGATAAGGTGAGGAGCTCGGTCACTCGGGAGGAGCTCAAAGTAGAACCACTGCTCCTCCACATTGTGAGGAGCCAGCTGAGGTGGCTCGGGCATCTGTTTCGGATGCCTCCTGGATGCCTCCCTAGGGAGGTGTTCCAGGCATATCCCACCGGAAGGAGACCCCGGGGAAGACCTAGGACACGCTGGAGGGACTATGTCTCTCGGCTGGCCTGGAAACGCCTCGGTATCCCCTCGGAAGAGCTGGAGGAAGTGTCTAACCTTTATCAGTATAGTGTCTAACATTTCAGTTCAGTGCAATCTTTTTCTGTCACTGACATTTCCAACAAAGCATTCATTGCAACATAAAAAAGGTTTATTTAATGTAAAGGGTCTCCAAATGACAGTGAAGACAAAAGTCCAGCTTCTTTAGAAATAAAAATACTTTTCTAGCTCAAGAGAGTGAGCAAATAAAAGAGAGGGTGATAAGAAACCTCTGTTATCTTGTGTTACTGTGGGAACACTGGCGATTAACCCAAACAACGGTTTGAGCTCTATTCACTGTCTACAGTGTTTTTCATTACAAAGTGATAATTTTTATTCTATCCCCAATAACTATGTCTCAGTTATTCTTAGTGCCTTCATACTGATACTTGTCCTAATAGATGCATATGTCCGGTCAGTGTTGCTCCTGCTGTGGCCTGGGTCTGGGTCTCAAGCCTCCACACTTTGCTCTATTCCTTGTCACTCTGCAGACATGTCGTCATCTCTGCCACATCCACATCCACCCCCACCACGTCCACCTCTCATGGCCTCGCCCGCTCCGGTGACTATGGGAATTGTGCATTTTCTTCGGAGAAACAACAACATAATCAGTATTCATTTCAGGCTTCACGTCATTGAGAACCTTTTTTATTTATTTATTTATTTTTGGTAAACTTTATTGCACATTACATTACATTTGAAAATGTGTATTCATTGCAACATTAAAAAGGTTTATTTAATGTAAAGGGTCTCCAAATGACTGTGGAGACAAAAGTCCAGCTTCTTTAGAAAAAAAGATACACACTTACAGAGTAAGTGTATCTTACCGCATCTGTGTCTGATCCGCTGCGCACCGGGCAGCTTCTTGTAGGCCTTGGTGGAGCGGGTGGTGTGGAGGAGCGTGGCGCGGGGGTAGACAGATGTGGGAGGGCACTGTTCAGTGGCCGTGCTTGAGAGATGGCATGCTGCTGTTGAGGGAAGCAGAGACCGAGAGGCTCACAGGAGGAAGCATTTGTAAAAAAAAAAGAAATAAATTTTGTCAGTGTTATCAGGTTTTTTATGCACTTTTAATACTATTATACAGTTTTCATTATTCAGTATTCACAGTTTTGGACTTACTTTTTTTGTTTAGCTCTCACTTTGTTGTTTTTCTTTACTGTAACCAACACAATCACACACATTCACATTTTTTTTTTAGGTCCATTTATATTCTTCTGCGTCCAACGCAGATTTTCTTCTTTTTAAAGAGGCACAGAGTTTTTTATGTAAGTCTTCTCACAGACTGTAACCAATTTTAAACTAAATTACTTATTTTATTTTTGAAACTTTTTCAAGTCAATGAAAATACTTACAAAATATTGTTTATCTATTTCTGTAGCTATTTTTTCTGTTAATTCAATGATTGCCATTGCTGTAGAGTGCTTTGTCCTAAACCCATATTGACCATTGTTTAAAACTTCTTAAATTCTTGACCATTGCTGATAAGACTTTGTCCATTCCATTGAAGCATATTTAATATAATGACAAGGGACCACCAACCCATGATTGTGAACTTTAGCTTCCACTAAGTGTCTCTTTAACTGATTGACAATTCAACCCTTTTGTTCCAAGGTGTCTCTCTGCTGCTTTAATTTTTAGATTTTCTTTTTTTTCATTTTTCTTTTTTTCAAGTTTGTGCAATATAATGACATCTACTATAAATAAAAAAATAATACAATAATTAGTTACTATTGTTTTTGCTCAGAATATTTTTTATTTATTTATTTATTTATTTATTTATTAGGCCCGAGCCGGTGATGACCGGGAGGGCCTATTGTTTTTGCTCGGATTATTATTTTATTTTATTTATTTATTTATTTTTCTACAAAATGATCCTAAATTTGACCCAGTGAACATGCACGAAAAGTCATTTTTATTGGTCCCAGACTTCAAGCTCGGCGAAAAATTTATGTATTTGAAGTCCCGAAAAATTTACAAAAAATGACTCAGTGGCAACCCCTAGAAAATCAAAATACATTGGGCCTATGGAAAGTGAAAGTAACTTTTTTGCAACGTAGAAAAATGAAACTTGGTACATCAATAGGACACCTCAGGGAAAACAGAAAAGTCAATGACAGTCACACCCTAAACTCAACAGGAAGTCCGCCATGTGGGGTGAAACGCATGGCCACTAAAATCGCACCCCTTGCGCAGAAAGATGCAAATCATTGTGTTTTAATCTAAATGGCCCCAAATTTGGTGAGTATCATCTAGACACATGTGCCAACCAAAGTTGTGACTTTGTTGTTGATATCTTATCGGGTATGGGTGTGGCAAGCCTGTAACGAGGTGGCCATTTTTGTGAAAATAAAACGTCTCTTAACTCTCAAACGCCTTCTCGGATCGAGTTGGACCCAAAAGGCGTTTGTGCACATTCATGACCTGAACACAAAAATATGTAAATAAAAGGGTTATCTCTAGAAATGACTCTCCAGCGCCCCCTACAAACTTATAATGGGACCCAAGAATTTAGTTTGTCATAGAGACATGAAATTTGGTACACACATCTCTTATGTCATGATGAGCATAAAAGCCAATGACAACCACCCCCTATCTATAAATGTGTTGCCATAGCAACGTCCCAAAAATGTGGAAAAAGTCAATGGGAAGTGAAATTTTTAGTTTGTCGTAGGCAAATGAAACTTGGTACACACATCCACCATGGGCGTATGAACAAAAAAGCCAATGGGGACCACACCCTATCACACACGGGAAGGCGGCCATTTTGAATTGAAAATGTGAACCGACTTAGAATACACCTCTTTTTTAAAAGTACACAGAAAATAGCTGCTTCATTCCACAGACACCAAACTTGGGCAAAATGAGAACACATGTATGTAAAATAGACAAGTGTTTTTCTAGACTTTTTTGCTCGAATTTTTTATTATAATTTGGTATATATTTTTTTAGTATAATTTTTCTGCAAAATGATCCTCAATTTGACCCAGTAAACCAACAACTAAAAGTCATTTTTATTGGTCCCAGACTTCAAGCCCGGCGAAAAATTTATGTATTTGAAGTCCCTGAAAAAAAAAATACAAAAAATGACTCAGTGGCGACCCCTAGAAAAGTCAAAATACATTGGGCCTATGGAAAGTGAAAGTAACTTTTTTCCAACATAGAAAAATGAAACTTGGTACATCCATAGGACACCTCAGGTCAAACAGAAAAGTTTATTACAGCCATACCGTAAACTCAACAGGAAATCTACTATGTTGGGTGGAATGCGTGACCACCTAAATCTCACCCCTTGTGCTAAAGGCTTTTCATCTAAACAGCTCCAAATTTGGTGAGTATCATGTAGACATATGTGCCAAAAAAGTTATCAATTTGTTTTTTGATATATTTGTGACTGTGGTCGTAATGAGTCTGTGAAGAGGCAGCCATTTCTTTGGGAAATAAATGCCATTTCCCAATTGCCAGGATCCTTCCTTTAGAGGAGGCCCCTCCAGAGCCAAGGCTAGAGTCTTAGAAAACTCCTCAGAATCCTTTGGAACTTGTAACCTTGTACTTTTAGACAAGTTATATTTACATTTTGCCTTTTTAAACAGGGGGGTGCAGTGATTCCTGAGTCATCTCAAATCTCCAGCCAGTACTTTGTTTCTCTTGCCTTAGCCCAAGCATAATCTATTATTTTCAAAGGTTCAGACAGCTCCTAGGAAAACCAGGGATTGTGGAGACCTTTAACTCTAAATTACAAGGTGGTGTAGCAGGCCCCAGCAGTAGCACAGGCCCGGTTATTTGACATTACCGTGAAGGTTAAGCTTTAAAGCACGAAATGCAAATCCTCCGAGTGCATGTGTCTCCACGGTCTCAAGGGAGGCGAGGGCCTTTATCGCCGCTTGCGGCTTTAATTTATATTATAATTAGAACATAGTATGTTCTAATAATACATCCATAACTAGACACCACTCGAGAGTATACATAAGCCACTCCTACCAGCGGGTGGCAGCATTACGCTACCTTAGCGTACAGCCTGCCGGAATCCATTAGAAGAAGAAGATGAACAGGGGGTATATTTCCGGGTCAACAGTAGCTTTTTCAAACAAGAACCATGTTGACCTGTCTGTCGCGGTTCGGGCCCTGTTTGTCCCGGCTCTATAATAACACTCCAGCTCGATTTCTAACTCAGTCAAAGCCGATTAGTGCCGCGGGTTCGGCGGCCGTGACGGAACTTCATTCTCCTTCAGCGGACTCTGGTCATGGAGAGGTCAGCCCGTACGTCAAGGTGAGTCCGTCTGCAAACCACAGAGCTGTTCTTTCATTTTAAAAAATGTCAAGGAACTCGTAGTCGATATACCAGTATAGTGGGCATATGATCTCAAAAAAGTATTTTAAGTGGTGGGCTTACAGCGTCTTTGGAAATGCTAGGTAGCCACAGCACTAACGGGATACGCGCTGGTGTACACAACACTGCGGTCCAGCCATCACACTTTCGCGACACGCCAGCCAAGCCAGCCCTGTCATGAATTCGTTATGGCATTTTTTATCAGTTAATATTCAGCTTTTATTAGAAATATTTCTAATTCGCAAACTCATTAATCAATTCAGACTTTATTTCAGTTTTGAAACGTTAACTTTGTTACAACGTTACAACAATGTTTTCGTTACTTCCAATCCTCATACATTGAGACAAATTTCAAAAGAATATTGAAACAAGCAATTTCAGGACAATCTAATGTAGCATTACAAAGTAAAAGTCCCCTGAAAATCCATAACTGGTGGAATTTGTAATACAAGTTCATTTAATAATAGTGGGTCCCAGAGTGACAGAGTGGCTCAGTGGTAAGAGCGCTTGTCCTTCAACTGGAAGGTAGGCGGTTCGATTCCCTACAGTTCATACTGTTGTTGTGTCCTGGGCAAGACACTTAACCCACCTACACAGTGGTGTTCCAGCTGTAACACTGGTGAATGGGACCTTAATGTAAGTCGCTTTGGATAAAAGTGTCTGCTAAATGAATAAATGTAAATTTGGTCAATTACAGAGCTTTAAAAGTTACCTTTTACGTTACGTCTAAAATTTTAATATATAATTTGTATACATGAGTGAAATTAGTGGGGCTTAAAAGGGCAGAAAGGGAACAAGGCAAATCTTAGAGTGGCACACTCTAGCAACACAACCATGACAACGCATTCTGGTGCATAAGACGTTAAAAAAGTCAGACTTCTTTTCTTATACAGCAAAAAGAGAAAAAAATTAAAAGTTATTTAGTATTTGGGGGGGGGTTGCATAAAAATGTAAATGTTACAAAAACTATAGAACTACAGAATTAACAAGTTATTGTGGAGTTGTCCCAGCATTTAGACACATTTTAAAGTTTAAACAGTGAAAAATTTAAAAGAAAAAAAAAAAAGTTAAAACTTATTCTATAAGACATTTTCAATTCTTAGATCAACTGGTAAGACACTTACAGTCGGGTCCATAAATATTGGGACATCGACACAATTCTTATATTTTTGGCTCTGTACACCACCACAATAGATCTGAAATGAAACAAACAAGACTTTTAGCTTTAATTTGAGGGTATTTACATCTAAATCAGGTGAACAGTGTAGGAATTACAACAGTTTGTATATGTGCCTCCCACTTTTTAAGAGACCAAAAGTAATGGGACAGATTAACAATTATGCATCAAACTTTCACTTTTTAATACTTGGTTGCAAATCCTTTGCAGTCAATTAGAGCCTGAAGTCTGGAACACATAGACATCACCAGACGCTGGGTTTCATCCCTGGTGATGCTCTGCCAGGCCTCTACTGCAACTGTCTTCAGTTCCTGCTTGTTCTTGGGCCATTTTCCCTTCAGTCTTGTCTTCAGTGAAATGCATGTTCAATCAGATTCAGGTCAGGTGATTGACTTGGCCACTGCACAACATTCCACTTCTTTCACTTAAAAAACTCTTTGGTTGCTTTTGCAGTATGCTTTGGGTCATTGTCCAGCTGCACTGTGAAGCGCTGTCCAATGAGTTCTAAAGCATTTGGCTGAATATGAGCAGATAATATTGCCCGAAACACTTCAGAATTCATTCTGCTGCTTTTGTCAGCAGTCACATCATCAATAAATACAAGAGAACCAGTTTCATTGGGAGCAAAACATGCCCAGGCCATGACACTACCACCACATGCTTCACTGATGAGGTGTTATGCTTTGGATCATGAGCAGTTCCTTTCCTTCTCCAGACTCTTCTCTTCCCATCACTCTGGTACAAGTTGATCCTGGTCTCATTGGTCCATAAGATGTTGTTCTGGAACTGTGAAGACTTTTTTAGATGTTGTTTGGCAAACTCTAATCTGGTCTTCCTGTTTTTGAGGCTCACCAATGGTTTACATCTTGTGGTGAACCCTCTGTATTCACTCTGGTGAAGTCTTCTCTTGAGTGTTGACTTTGACACACGTACACCTACCTCCTGGAGAGTGTTCTTGATCTGACCAACTGTTGTGAAGGGTGTTTTCTTCACCAGGGAAAGAATTCTTCGGTCATCTACCACAGTTGTTTTCCGTGGTCTTCCGGGTCTTTTGGTGTTGCTGAGCTCATCGGTGCGTTCTTTCTTTTTAAGAATGTTCCAAACAGTTGATTTGGCCACACCTACAGTTTTTGCTATCTCTCTGATAGGTTTGTTTTGTTTTTTTCAGCCTAATGATGGCTTGCTTCACTGATAGTGACAGCTCTTTGGATCTCATATTGAGAGTTGACAGCAACACTTTCCAAATGCAAATGGCACACTTGAAATGAACATTCAAACCTTTTATCTGCTTCTTTATAAATGGGATAATGAGGGAATAACACACACCTGGCCATGGAACAGCTGAGCAGCCAATTGTCCCATTTCTTTTGGTCCCTTTTTAAAAAGTGGGAGGCACATATTCAAACTGTAGTAATTCCTATATTGTATATCGTCCTATATCTGATTTGGATGTAAATACCTCAAATTAAAGCTAAAAGTCTGCAATTAAAGCACATCTTGTTCGTTTCATTTCAAATCCATTGTGGTGGTGTATAGAGCCAAAAAGATTTATATATTTATATATATTAATATTTATGGACCTGACTGTATGTCTCTAGATGGAGGGTTTGACCTGAAACTAAACCTGATGGATCAGGCTGTTCTGGTATCATAGTCGTTACCAAGATTCAAGAGTTAAGAGTTTTATTTGTCACATACACAGTTATATACAGAATATATAAACCGGCAGTGAAATGTAAACAGGTCCACTCCATGGACAGTGCAAAACTGCAAATTAACAATTACAAAAAACTTAAAATATAAAAAACGTTAAATTTTTTCAACAAAAAACCCAAAGAGGAAGTAAACTGTAGATTTATAAATATGTGGTTAACAGAAATGTACAAAGAAGAATAATGTGCAAACAGGTTTATACCAGGTTGTTACACAGTAACAACAAGAGCAGAAAGTGCCTGACAATGTCAGTATAATGTCAGTATGTGGATGTTCCAACCAGAAAGGGCAGTGTGACTCCTGATGTGAGAGTCGTTAGTTTCACTGGAGGAGGAGGCCTCAGATTCTTGATGCCCACTATTTACAACACTGTTTTGAAACCTAAATCAAAACTAGAAGGACAACAACACCTGAATGGAACGGTCTATATGGACACACCTCATCCAAATTCTTTTACCAATTGATATGGAAGACCACTTCTTATGTTTCTTTTCAGATCATCCCCACAGACTGCAGCAGAAAAGACACACATTCATTATATTAACTTTACTAGGGGGTAGAAAGGGTCCGGCAGTCCAAATCTCAACTGTTTAAGTACTGGATATCCTTGTTATATGTCTGTCTATTGTGTTGTGCTGCAGAATCCAGACTTCCATGGCTTCTCCACTGACCCTGTGGTGGACGAGTGGAACATGAGGATCGGCTTCTTCTTTGGCATCTCTGTAGCCCTTGTGATCGGAGGAACATTTATCCACTATTTACCAGACCATGGGTTAGTTCTGTCTCTCTAATTCTGCACAAGTCACTTGGATGAGGGACAAAACGTTATTGTAACGGGTGTTCAAACTTGGACTTTTGTATCACTTGTAAATGCCAATATATATATTTGAGAACCTGGGACAACCTCAGTGAGTCATTGTTGGAGCAAAGGAATTACAAAAGATGGTTGCTCACCTGTGAGCATTACCCTCAGAGTTAAAATAAAGCAGTTTAGGTTGGATATTTTTTTAGTGTTAGACCTCTGTCTCTATATCTAATATAAACTGCACAGAAAGACTAGTTCAAAGATGTTAAAAGCCTCTGACTCCGGGGTTCATTTGCATAACTCAACTCTGTTGCACAGACAATCCTGTTTTTATTGATCAGTTTCATGTCACTACGCCAAACCAAGACATTATAGACATAACATTACTGTTTTCTCTTGTGATTATTTCTATCTTTAGCGTTTGCAAAGTCACTACAGATATTATTGGAGGTGCAGTGACCCGAAGGTTGGCGCTTCGATTGTCGCTCTCCCAACAGTTTATACTGTTGTTGTGTCCTTGGGCAAGACACTTAATCCTCCTTGCCTCCAGTGTCTGTGGCACTGGTGTATGAATGTGTGAGACTGTTTATTGATGGTTGGGGAGTCCGTAGGCGCAAAATGGCTGCCACGTTTCCGTCAGTCGGCCCCAGGACAGCTGTGGCTACAAATGTAGCTTACCACCAGTGTGTGACTGTGGAGTGAATGAATAATGGACTACAAGAAGTAGCCATTATTATTATTGGCCAAAAGTCAAAAACATTCCAACACTGCTCTGCTGCCATTTTGCAACCAAGCTATGCAGTTCGCGAGTCACATCAGAATAATAGCGGTAGGCTGGTATAGATGCATTTGCTGATGTCCAATGTCAGCCAATCTTGCATATTTCACACATTTCATGTATCGGTGCAACAAAAATCTAATTTATTCAATATATTGCTCCAGTCCCCGGCCAGGTTGATGTTAAATGCAAGACAGAAAAAAACACATTCACACAGAAATCCCATGTACATTCAAGCATACAATACACACTACACTGTGTGCACAATTATGAGGCAAGTGATTATTTTGACCATATCACCATTTTATCCCTAATTTCCAACTCCAAGCTGCATAAACCTGAATCCTTATTGGATTTAATGCATATCAGGTGATGTGTATTTGTGTAACGAGGGAGGGTGTGGCCTAAGGAGATCAACACCCTATATCAAGGTGTGCATAATTATTAGGCAGATTCTTCTCCTCAGGGAAAAAAAAGGCCAAAAAAGAGATTTAACTGACTCTGAAAAGCCAAAAATTGTAAAAGTCTTTTACAGGGATGTAGCACTCTTAAAATATCGAAGATATTGGGGCGTGATCACAGACCATCAAACGTTTTGTGGCAAACAGGGTCGCAAGAAACATGTCAAGAAGAAAAGATGCAAATTAACTGCCAAAGAGTTGCAAAGAATCAAACGTGAAGCTATCAGAGACATGGCCAAGGTAAGAAATTCTGAAATCCGACCACCTCTGAACAAGACGCATAAGTTGAAATGTCAAGACCTACTGCTATTTTTTAGAAGACACTTTCTTCAAGCAGTGGTCCAGGAAAAAGTCTGCATCTTTCAAGAAGGCTTTGATTTTTATGCAAGACAACGCTCCATCACATGCAACAAAGTTCTCCACTGCGTGGCTGGCCAGTAAAGGCCATAAAGGATAAAAAACGAATTGCACATTCCAACCAGAGACTCACTCAGTAGAACTCGCTAAACGGTCCAGATTACATTTACATTTATTCATTTAGCTGACGCTTTTATCAAAAGCGACTTACATCGTTCTAATAATTACCAGTGTTACAGTCACTGGAGGCAAGGTGGGTTAAGTGTCTTGCCCAAGGACACAACGACAGTATGAACTGTGGGGAGAGAGGAATCGAACCGCCTACCTTCCGGTTGAAAGACGACCGCTCTACCCACTGAGCTACTGCAGCCCCAGATGCAGTGGAATGGCTCAAGGAAGAGGAACAGCAGAGATGCATCTACTAGACGACGATGGGCGAGAGCGCTGAGCACAATTGCCAGATGCTCTGTATATGCCCTCATGTCCACATGACATCTTTACAGTCGCAAGAACTGAACTTGTTTGGTGAAACTAAGTTACTACAATAGTAAACACTGTTTAGTTTTCTTCTCCAAAACACAGTTTGTAGCCTATAACTTTGTTTCTCTCTTATTTTTATCTATCCAACATACATGCATACACACATACAGTCAGGTCCATAAATATTTGGACATTGACACAATTCTTATCTTTTTGGCTCTACACACCACCACAATGGATTTGCAGTGAAACAAATAAGATGTGCTTTAACTGCAGACTTTTAGCTTTAATTTTAGGGTATTTACATCCAAATCAGGTGAACGGTGTAGGAATTACAACAGTTTGTATATTTGCCTCGCACTTTTTAAAGGGACCAAAAGTAATGAGACAACTGGCTGCTCAGATGTTCCATGGCCAGGTGTGTGTTATTCCCTCATTCTTCCATTTACAAGGAGCAGAAAAAAGGTTCAGAGTTCATTTCAAGTGTGCTATTTGCATTTGGAAACTGTTGCTGTCATCTCTCAATATGAGATCCAAAGAGCTGTCACTATCAGTGAAGCAAGCCATCCTTAGGCTGAAAAAACAAAACAAACCTATCGGAGAGATAGCAAAAACTTAAGGTGTGGCCAAATCAACTGTTTGGAACATTCTTAAAAAGAAAGAATGCACCGTCGAGCTCAGCAACACCAAAAGACCACGGAAAACAACTGTGGTGGATGACCACAGTGAAGAATTCTTTCCCTGGTGAAGAAAACACCCTTCACAACAGTTGGCCAGATCAAGAACACTCTCCAGGAGGTAGGTGTATGTGTGTCAAAGTCAACAATCGAGAGAAGACTTCACCAGAGTGAATACAGAGGGTTCACCACAAGATGTAAACCATTGGTGAGCCTCAAAAACAGGAAGGCCAGATTAGAGTTTGCCAAACAACATCTAAAAAAGCCTTCACAGTTCTGGAACAACATCCTATGGACTGATGAGACCAAGATCAACTTGTACCAGAGTGATGGGAAAAGAAGAGTCTGGAGAAGAAAAGGAACTGCTCATGATCCAAAGCACAGCACCTCATCAGTGAAGCATGTGGTGGTAGTGTCATGGCGTGGGCATGTATGGCTGCCAATGGAACTGGTTCTCTTGTATTTATTGATGACGTGACTGCTGACAAAAGCAGCAGGATGAATTCTGAAGTGTTTCGGGCAATATTATCTGCTCATATTCAGCCAAATGCTTTAGAACTCATTGGACAGCGCTTCACAGTGCAGCTGGACAATGACCAGAAGCAAACTGCGAAAGAGTTTTTAAAGGGAAAGAAGTGGAATTTTATGCAATGGCCAAGTCAATCACTTGACTTGAATCCGATTGAACAAGCATATCACTTGCTAAAGACAAGACTGAAGGGAAAATGCCCCAAGAACAAGCAGGAACTAAAAACGGTTGCAGTAGAGGCCTGGCAGATCATCACCAGGGATGAAACCCAGCGTCTGGTGATGTCTGTGTTCCAGACTTCAGGCTGTAATTGACTGCAAAGGATTTGCAACCAAGTATTAAAAAGTGAAAGTTTGATTTATAATTGTTATTCTGTCCCATTACTTTTGGTCTCTTTGTCACACTGAGGTTCTTTTTTGATCACCAAAATGTACCACAGAGAACAGATGCTGGCGAGGTTTACAAAGATTTATTAAAACAAAGTTAAAAAATCTTAGATAAAAAAAGGCAAAAAAACAATCTTAAGTAAATAGGTCATAAAAAAAAAGGCAGATTGCTGAGGAGGACAGTCTAATAAAAGAAACGCAATTTGCTAAAAGAGAAGGGAAATTCCTCCTGTCCATTTGGCCCAGCCAGACAGCCTTATCAGGTAAGCATGTGTCCGCAGGTGGGCCATGCAACGCCCAGCGCCCTCTGACATCCAACACGTGGATCAAGCGGTGCAGTTTCTAGAGACGATCCTCTGCCTGCGCTGTTCCTCCACGACCCTGGCTGTCCTCCCGCTGGTCACTCGGCTGCAGACGAGAGCTAGGGACACACAAAACCCCGTTCAGCTTAAACCACACAAAACATACAAAAAAAAAAAAACACACACACAACATGCATTGGTCAAACGGGACACGTCCCTTTACTTAATGATTCTGCAGTGGTGTACACGGCTTCTTTCCTCCGTCCTCGAGGTCCTCAGCGGCACAGCGTCGGAGGGTATCCCTTCCTAGTATCTGCACCTTCCGCTCTTCCCCCGTAGTGGCGAGGCGGAGCTGTGGACACTTACACACAACGCGGCCTCAGGCAGTGAATTAAACACTTCTAGTCATACATCTCCTCTGGGCAGTTATGGGCACGTTCCTTCACTTATCTGCTTGTAAGCGTTGTACAGATCCTTGTTTATTCGCACTTTTTTTCTTGTTCCGTCAGTCCACGTCTCCGTACTTCCTTGCTCGCGGGCTTCTCCCCGCTCATTCCCCCGGCATATATATATTCAAAAATGACATTAAAAATTACAATTTTTAAATTAACTCTCTTTAAACCTAATTTCAATAAACATATATAATATGAGTTTTAGCTTAAATATTTGAATATTTTATTTGTGGAAAATGGCCATCCCTAGAAGATATGTCCCAGTTTTATTACATATCTATCAATTGTTTTCCTTTTTAAGAGACACATTTTAAACAGTTTTGATGGTGTAAAATAATATCAGTGAACAATTTAACAATGGATAAACTTACTCTTACCATCTTTTGTAGCACAGCCATTGTTTAAAATTATATCACACCAGATCTTTTTTTTTGGGGGGGGGTCTAAGACTATGACCTATCAGTTTTAAATCAATACCAGTTTTCCACATTTTATCTGGACAAAAAGACTGACTTTTTTTATTTTTTATTTTTTTTTTTTTTAGGATGCGGCAGTGGGCCCGAAGACAAGCAGAGCACCTTGTCCAGCAGCGGGAGAGGGATGGGCTTCCTCTGATTGGAGAGAATTACTACAATCCCAGCAAGATTATCCTGGCCACTAAAGAAGAATAGTTTCACTCGTTTTATTTCAGTCATATTCTGTGACCCCATTAAGAGAATCAATATTTTGGGTCATTCTCCCTATTTGTTTTTTTTTTGTTTGTTTGTTTTGTTTTGGTCTACAAATAAATTAGGCTCCATATTTTAAATTAAAAAAGTTACAGTGTTGATTTAATTTAAGCTTGTGAACCGTTCAGTGTGATTTGTACTTTATGGGCTGTATCTTGTGGGGGTGCAGGCCTGGCAGTGATCAAGACGGTGGTATATTTGCTATTTTGTGCCCGTCTATGGGTCTGCCAGCGCCGCCGGGGTGGTGTTCATAAGAAAGTGAGGCGTGGCATGGCGCAGGTGTGTAAAACGGCTTGTCTTAGTCAAAGCATGGACTGATGCAGATGTTATTAAATAAATTAGGACGTTATTGCCACAAACATTTGTATTATTATTATTATTGTCCACATGCTCTGTTATAATAAAAATAGAAAATGTATTAAATTGCTAATGGCTAAATATATATTTTTTTATGTTAAATAATTAAAATTCTTTAATTTTGGTTTGTATCCTGAAACATTATAAACAAATGACTAATCTCCCAACATTTGTATTTTTTTACAACCACGGCATTTTGGCAGCACAAAAGCACTGGTTTGCTTTTAAAAACAAAAACAAAAACGGGCTTTAGGATTTGGAGCAGCAAAAAAAATTGTATAGGTGTTCATTATGCTCAGCTCCAGGGTCATGGATTGACGTGTAATGAGCTGACGTGTCAGTCATAAATGTAAATAAGTTTAAGTTTACGAGTGTCCCTAAACAGTGATTAGATATATTGTGATGTCATTGTCTTGTTTGGATTAGCATGACGCCAATAGAAAATACCGCTAAAGACATTAAGTCATAAGTGTATGTGGATAAGCATATAAACTAGACCAGGATTGAGAGCATTCAGCAATAATATACAATTTCCATGACATCTTCCTCCTCTTTATGCTGATAAAACATTAGCATAAAACAAAATAGATTTGTTTGTGAATTGTATATTATGGCAGCAGGGCAGCTGACCAGGCCTAAGTACATTTGACCATGAGGTAAATGACCTATCGCTGGGGAAAAGTCTCCAGCCTACCCTTCTTCAGGTGCAATCGACTTTTGAGGAGGTTTGATCATAAAATCAAAGACAAATACATCAATGTATAACAGGGTTACTATTTTAGCAGTGTAACCACTATAGAGACCAAGACAAGAAAGTAAAACTAATAAATCCATTGGTGACATCAAAATCCAATAAATCAGAGACAGAATCACTCCAAAACAAATAAAATTCAGAAATGCCGGAGATGAACTGGTCAACCCATCAATCTCAGAGCTCTGGCCTGACCCTGTTTATCCATTTCTGTCCCTAAAACTAAAAGAAACAAAAATATGGAGTGAGGCATATGCACATGCATAATAATTCAATCAATTCTCTTAAGCATGATAAATTCTGTGAACCATATGACCCTTTAGGACTCATGATCAGTAGCTGTGGAACGTGATGTTGAACCATTGTCTCGTCAGTAAACATGCAAACGATAATGTCCCCCAGATCAGAATGTTTATCGTCTGAGGTCAAAGCCTTGACCTTAGACGTTTGGCAGGTGCATGTCCAGGAATGTTGACCCAGCAATGGCCACATTCATCAATCTCACCAACAAGCTCCGGATACATGGATAGCAACACAAACAAAAGTTATCAGACATGGAAGTGCACAACAAGTACATCTCAATACAGATTCTAAAATCCCAGTAAATTTCCCAAATATTTTGTAAAACCAGGTCAAGATTAAGTCCTCTATTCCAGAATACTCTGTCAATTTATCTGCTAGAGTGTAAAGTCCTTTCTTAAAGGCTTTAGTTCTGCTGTTAACTAGACCTGTGTTACTTAGAATGAAATCATTTTGCAGACCTTTCAGCTAAAAGCATGCTCAGTGCTATTTTGTTCTGTCCAGTCATTGGACCAGATTTCTCCAGTTTTCAGTTTTTAATTATCAATTACAGCATCTCTCGTGTAACTATTAAATCTTGGTTGTAAATATAATTTACATTTGCATAAATTGTCTCAAAAAGAGAATAGATTTAAATCCTGCTGCGCTCTGATTTCTAGTCTTATATTCATTAAGGACACATCGAGGGACACCCATGTTGTCAAATAAACCTGAAGAAGATGCTCTCTTGCTCATAAAGTGTGAGTTTCTGCTCACGGTGTTCTCAGTCACACACATATAACACGAGGATCAATGTGTCCAGTCAGCAGGTAATGCTGGTCTAATGGTCTTACCTCCGCAAAACCATCAGACGTCCGCCCTGCGCTGCAAGTGTCCCTGATCTCTACGTTTGTCAAGTTCAGAGTGATGTCACAGGAAGTCATGTGACTCCCGTCACTAGCCCTGCTCACAGGTGTACTTCCCTTCATAGGTGTAAACCAAGATGACTATACGTTCAAAGAACTATGTTAATATTAGCTCTTACTGGTGGTGGCTATATTAATTATCAAAGCTTCTGTTCTGAACTCGTGTACTTGTTGTAGTTGACTTCCATCCAAATAAAGAACAAACAAATAAAATCAACATCATATGAAACATAAACTCATAAAAGTGCCTCCTAGGTTCTCGTCATACAAAAACAGTCATTCATTTTTTAATTTTTTTTTTCTACCGCTTTGTCCCATTAGGGGTCGCGGGTGACTGGAGCCTATCCCAGCAGCTTTGGGCCTGAGGCGGGGTACACCCTGGACAGTGGCCAGTTAGTCACAGTGCTGATATTTAGAGACAGACAGTGACAGACAACCATTAAGTCTCACATTCATTCACTAGGGACACTTTAGAGTGCCCAATTAACCTGTACATGCAAGTCTTTGGACGGTGGGAGGAAGCCGGAGTACCCGGAGAGAACCCACGGTAACACGTTGATGACATGCAGACTCTTCACAGAAAGACCGGAGTCAGCCGAGAATGTATGAGTCGGCCAGGTTTTGAACTCACGACCTTCTTGCTGTGAGGCAGGAGTGCTAACCACTCTGCCACGTCGTACACCCATATACAGAACCATAAAAGCCATTAAAACGTCAACACCAACAACCATGCCACGCTCAAAATAGCTTAAATCTCCTTTCTTTCCCATTCTGACATTTAGTTTGGAGTTCAGGAGATTGTCTTGACCAGGACCACACCCCTAAATGCACAGCCATGTGATTGGTTGATTAGATTCTTGCATTAATGAAAAATTAAACAGGTGTTCCTAATAATCCTTTAGGTGAGTGTACATAGATCAGAACTAGTTTTGCATGATCTATTGTCACAAGCTTTTTGAAGTTCTTTAAATTGACAATGTCTTCCATATTGCCTTTTTAATCATCTAATCAGGGAAAGAGACATTTCCAGAATATTGTTCTATTTAAAATAAATTTCTCTAATAATCTTTTACATTTTCTCTTACTTTAATTTTCTTAATCACCTTTGGGCCAGACTCATCCCTCTGGGTGTAACCCAGTAATCGGGCAGCACTCAGCTTCTTGAACACACCACAAAGCATCTGCTCTGTTCACACTGCTTTCCCCCAAAACACCATCATCTTTGTGATTGTCGTTTAAAAGGAAAGACTAAACATAATATTAACAAAGCTCTGTGCAAGTTTGTGCTTCTTTTTTCACTTTTTAAAATTCCCACATATGAAAATATCTTTAGAATTTTGTTCGGTATAGATTTGTTTCATACTGTCTATAAAGAACTCTGTGTTACCACTAAGTGCTCTATAAATACAATACACCATTTTTTGTGCATTTTACCCATATTAAAAGGGATATTGCGTAACTTTCAGAAAAACCTAACAGTTACTGACACCAGTGGCCGTTAGGAGACCGTCTCGCAGAGTCTATCTCGATACAAACGCTCACTGTCATGCAAGCCTTTCTCATGGAACCTCTTAAATGGTCGTCGTGTAAGGGCGCCGCCATACGGTGATTTTACAGCGAAATACAGCGATATACCTCCGTCCACCAGAGGGCAGGCTCCAAAAGTGGAAATATAAGGAAAAACCCAATGGCGACTTTACAAGAGTAAAACTCATGTTTACAGCCTGGTACAAAAGATGGCTCCGGTCTCTAGAGCTAAGTTTTTTTGATTAATATGTACAATTATGCTATCTGAAAACTATTGTTTTACTATGGAGTAAAAGCCGAAAAGCCAGGATGTAACGGCCATTTTATTGCCCATTCGTAATGACAATATTGGTGAATAGGGGACCAATGGGTGGATTACATCCATTTTATTTACAATCTCTGCTGTCATGACGGCTATACTGGGAAGTCAGAGCTGTACACTGGAGCGCGCACTACGTCACATCCGGGTTGATTTCCCGGCAAAACCGGCCTGAATTCTTCACAATAAAAATGAGCCTACATAGAGACAACAGTTTTTAACAATGAAGGTCTCAGTCGTCTCATCTAATTATGGTTGGCTCATATTTGGGCAAATAAAAACGTTATTTGAGCTTAAAAAGTTACATATAATCTCAACTGTAACATATTCAAACAGATTATCAATTGCTAAGGTCATGTTTTCAGATTTTTGTTCACATAAAGAATGCACCTCACTTAATGCTAAACAGAAACTTAAACATCAAGTGTAAAATTAAATTGACTTGTTTCTCCTTATTTATTCAAATTATCCAAAACTGCAATCAGTAATAGTCATTACTGTTAATTTAATGAAATGCTAAAGGTAACATTCAACTTTTTATCTTTAGGTTCCAAAGATTCGATGATGATTTTGGACAAGTCGGAAGTCTTCCCCATGATTGTGTAGCCGACAGAACTAGACTGAGAGACCATTTAAAGGCCTTTGCAGATGTTTTGAGTTAATTAGCTGATTCGAGTGTGGCACCAGGGGTCACAATATTCACATTTTCTGAGATACTTAATTTGGGATTATCCTTAGTTGTCAGTTATAATTATCAAAATTAAAAGAAATAAACATTTAAAATATATCATTCTGTTTGTAATGAATTAATATAATATACAAGTTTTACTTTTTTAATGAAATTAGTGAAATAAATCAACTTTTTGATGATATTCTAATTATATGACCAGCACCTGTATATTAAATATCTAGAAAACAACTAATTTTGACTTCCAGGGATGTGCAGAAAAGACGTGGAAATCACGGCCAGGTGACGTCAAAGACATCCGTTCTGGAGGGACGTCTTTTCAATGGTCATTAAACATCAAACCAGATGTTTGCTGGGATTTCTGTGACAGTTCCATTTAAACAGGCTCAAAAACTAACCAATATGTCACTCGTGAACTCTCCAAACTCCAACTCTACCAACAAATTGTGAGGAGATTTCTTGGGCTTCAGTAGATTTAATCTAAATCTCAAACCTCTTCATGAAGCGCTTCTCACAGCGAGGCTTCAAACATCACCATAAACGGCACGAGCCTCAATTTGCACTTCACTAAATACTCCCTGCATTACTCGACACAGTCGTCTTTCTTACGGCCCACTATACGTCTGGTTCCTCGGCCCAAAACTGCTGAGTGGACTGCGTTCTGGGCTCATTTAACAGCTGTTGGTTCTTATTGGCGCACACACACTTTAGTAGTAAAACCTGCAGATTGGTCAGAGTAAGTTAGAAATACAAAAAAAATGACCAATGATACTTCCTTCCTATTAAACTAAAGGTGGCTAATCTACATAACTTAACTTAACATAAAACATATAACTTTTTATAGTGGCTACATATACTGTGCCTAAATCAAACAAACTATAAACTTAGTAGTTTTCTTTTAAAGTCTGGATCCTGAAGCTTTTCTTTAAGTCCCAGGAGGGCTTCTTGTTCCTGTAAAGGAAGATCTGGACCATTCCTCTCATTCACACATATATTCTGTCTTGCTGTGACTAACCTTTATTCCTCTTCTCTCCAGAGCAAACCTCCACCTCTCTAGACTTCCCTCCACCTGCTCCCTGCTCTCACTACAGATCACAATGTCATCCGCAAACATCATAGTTCATGGAGATTCCTGTCTGACCTCATCTGTCAGTCTGTCCATCACCACTGCAAACAAGAAGGGGCTCAGAGCCGATCCTTGATGCAGTCCCACCTTCACCGTGAACTCCTCTGTCACACCTACCTCACACCTTACCGCTGTCCTACTGCTCTCATACATATTCTGCACCACTCTAACATACTTCTCTTCCACGCCAGAGACTCATAAAGTACCACAACTCCTCTCTTGGCACCCTGTGATACTCTTTCTCGAAATCTACAAAGACACAATGCAGCACTTTCTGACCCTCTCTGTACTTCTCCATCAACATTCTCAAAGCAAATATTGCATCAGTTGTGCTCTTTCTTGGCATGAAACCCAACTGCTGCTCACAAATGCTTACTTCTCCCCTTAGCCTAGCTTCCACTACTCTTTCCCACAACTTCATTGTGTGACTCAGCTTAATACCTCTGTAGTTTCCACAACTCTGCACATCTCCCTTGTTCACCAAAACACTTCTCCTCCATTCCTCAGACATCCTCTCACTCTCTAGGACCTCATTGAACAGTAGTAAAAACCTCTACTGCCATCTCTCCTAGACACTTCCATACCTCCACTGGTATGTCATCAGGACCACCTGGTTTTCCTTTCTTCATCCTCTTTAAAGCCCTCCTAACTTCACCCTTGCTAATCCTTTCTACGTCCTGCTCAACAATATTTGCCTCTACTACTCTGTTCTCTTTGTCATTTTCCTCATTCATCAGATCCTCAAAGTACTCCTTCCAACACATTATCTTTAATCACTCCAACCTGCTGCACATATTTTCCATCTCTATCCAAGACCTGCCCATCACATCCCCATCCCCACTATTCCCCTCTGCCCCTGTCACCACTCTCTCACCTCTGGGAACACTCTGCATCACTTCCTCAAACGCACTCCAGAATCTTGGGGAGCATAAGCACTAACAACGTTCAACATCACCTCCAGAACATTCGTCACAAACTCCTCCTTCAGGATCCCTCCTACTCCATTTCTCTTCCTGTCCATACCCTGATAGAAACAGTTTAAACCCTGCTCCAATGCTTCTAGCCTTTCTACCTTTCCACCTGGTCTCCTGGACACACAGAATGCCGGCTTTCCTCCTCTGCATCAAATCGACCAGCTTTCTACCTTTACCTGACTGTTGGAAAGGCAGTAGGTTGGTAAAGAGCGCCTACTAGTGTAATGCTATTTCCGGTGATGTGTCTTGCCGTGTACCTTAATTATAAGTTGAGCATGTTCATTACTTTACTTCTGTAAGTCTGCATATATATTATTTAGTCACTCTAATTTGTTTAGCCTTAATCATACTTTTCACAATATAATAATTATTATAGCAAACCTAATTTTTTTTTCTTTATAGACCACACACACATATACCTACTTACCCACCTGTTGTCATACATTGAGGCTGTATTAATGCTGCGACCTGCGGATATCTATTTCTGAGCTAACACCTAGTCCTTAAGCCTGAGATAGTGCCTCTCGAATACTGACATTGTACCAACATTCAAAGTCCCTACTTTCAGTCAAAACTCCTGCCTTTCCTATTCTCTCTCTGCCTACAGACATGCCTTCCTCCTTTCCTCCTTCGACCAACAGTAGCCCAATTTCCACAAGTGCCCTGTAGGTCAACGGCACCCATGGTGGTCGTTGTTAACCCGGGCCCCGACCAATCCGTAATGGAAGTCATGTTAATAATTTGCATTTTGGATTTGGCAAAAGTTTTATGTTGGATGCTCTTCCTGACACAACCCTGTGTATTTATCCGGGCTTGAGACTGGTACAAAAAGTACACTGACTTGTGACCTCCTGTGGCTAGATTAAAAAGAAAAAAAAAAAAAGGCATGTGCAGAAGAGGTTACAATTTGCCAAAGAACACATCAACTGGCCTAAAGAGAAATGGAGGAACATTTTGTGACTGATGAGAGTAAAATTGTGCCTTTTGCTGAAGAGGACATGTCCTTGAAATGTTTGTTTCAACAAGACAATGACCCCAAACACACGAGTAAACAAGCAAAGTCTTGGTTCCAAACCAACAAAATTAATGTTATGGAGTGACCAGCCCAATCCCCGGACCGTAATCCAATCAAGAAGCAGTTTCTGAAGCAAAACCAAGAAATGTAAATTAATTTTGGAATGTTGTTAAAGATTTCATGGAGTGGAATAACAGCTGAGAGGTGCCACACAAATGTGAAGCAGTTTTAAAAAACTGTGTTCATACAACTAAATATTAGTTTAGTGATTCACAGGATTGCTAAATCTTTGAAACAAAAACGTTTGTACAAAATAGTTTTGAGTTTGTACAGTCAACGGCAGACACTGATGTTTTTTTTAACACACCCCTTTCAACTAATTGCCCAATTGCACAGCCTTAAGAGCGTGCATATCATGAATGCTGGGTCTTGTTTGTTTTCTGAGAATCTACTGCACCTACTGGTAACTTGTTTGCCACTTAGCAATGAAAAAAAAAAAAACTAAAAACCTGGATTATTCTGGTTAGTCACATTGTACTTCTATTATTTTGAACAATACTGTATGTGTCTCTATCAGGGCTCCAGCTGGGATTTAAGTGGAACCTAAATGGACTACAAAGTGGGTCGTAAGTGGGTTTGTCCGCAGTTTCCATGGTTGCCCCATCTGTGTTCCCCATATTGGCTTCAAGTGGATTCTATCAGGGAAAAGGCTGGGGTCCAACTGTGTAAGGTAGACAATGCTCATACAGGAGCCACATGTTTGCCCAAATGGGTACAATGTGGGTTCCAAAAATGCTTTAAATAGGGCCCCACTGGGGTATTTACGCATTTGTCTTTCTGTAAGAGATTTGACTTGGCTTTAGGTAGTACCCAAAAAAGGTAGTTCTTTAAAAAAGACCCCTGTTGGCCCCACTATATCTATCAGGGACACACTTTTCAGGAAAGGCAGAAGAACTCGCTTTGCAGAACCCCACGAAGGCAGAGGTTTCAAAAGGGTTTATTTCACACCGGCAGAAGTCCAAAATCCAAAATACGTGGTCAAAAAACAAGACGGAGGTCATAAACACGAGAAGACTGATATACAAAATACACTAGGAATGCTGGAAAGCTCACACAGGGGTAGATCTACAATCTGGCACAGGACAGGGGAAAACACACAGACTATAAAGGGAACACAATGAGGCACAGGTGGAACACATTAGGGGTGGAGCAGGTAATCACAGTTGACCCCAAAGTTTATCTGAACTAACACACAGGGCCATGACACTACACAATAAGACACAGAACGTTTAGTACAAGCATACACAAACAAACAAACACAAGGGTGGATCATGACAATATCTCACTACAGTAAGCTTTCAGTTTAAGGTGAGATTCTATCAGACCCATCAGATAACCTCCGGTGTATCCACATGTGCTAGAATTTACAAACACCGACCTCAACAAATTGCTTAATGAAGTGCTTTTCTTTAATAAAATTAAAGAAAAGTACTTTACAGTATACAAACAGGTCCATTTTGATTTACACAAAAAGGTGTTATTGTTTATAAACTCTAGTTACTTTTAACCCTGTTTTGTTATCATACATTATTGAGGCAGGTAACCAGACACACAATAACAATAAGCAACAAACTTGAACCTTTTTGTGTGCCATAATAATTATTATATTTATTACACTGTTGACAGTGTATGGCAGTGTCAATAACATGTGGCACCTACTGAGTCTGTTTTTCATGAGAAAGTACACCATCTGCATGTTTTTTGTCAAGCTCTTACTGTCCTGTTCCCGCCTCTGTCACAGGCTCCAGTGAACCACTTGGAAAGGGCCTTCTCCGCATCCTTCTGGGAGATTGACTAAGTCAGGACATTCTTTTTCAATGCCCCTAAAATAAATCACAATAACCACTTAGTAAAGTTAAGCCAGATTTTAAATCTAATAAACCATTGTTATTCCCAAAAAATATTAGGTTAATATGGATTCAGTCACTGGTCATGTAACTGTGGAAAAGCCACACAGTTAGGTCCGTCACTGGCCCACCACGGAGTGCATCAGAGAGTTGTGTCACTGTTTGGATGCCCACGTGATGAATTAATAAGGTAATTGTAAAAGCATTGTTGTCTCTCCTAAAAACTGACACACAGTGTACATATCTCCTGATCTGTATGCAATATAAAAGCATAAATATATTTTTTTACATTTCATTGAAGTAGGCAGGTGTGGAAGAGTTCGACCATGGAGCTGTGGCTGTTTGTGCCTTTTCTTCTTTTTCTTTCCATTTTAAATAGGGATAGTTATTTCACCTAGACGTCGTTCAATCCTAGCCCTTGTAATTTCATTGATCTTGGCCAAAATAGGCCATAACTCTATTTTGGAGCAACTAAAAAGTGGTAATCCATCTATGTTAATATGGAGGGAAGTGTGTTTATTGTAGGATAAGAGTCACATGACATCTGTGAAATAATTGCCTTTGACAATCCAAAATGACACGACAGCTAGGCCTATATTGATAACGGTGCCTTCAAGGAATTAAACAAATCCTTCCTTGTCCTGTGCAGCCGTGTGGCTTTGTTTGGCAATTAGCGCCAAATCATTAACAATCTTGCTCTCACCACGGCATAAAACAGCGGCCGAACTGAGCTAACTTCCACACAACACAAGTATCTGTGGCATGTGCGCTGTAAATATTTACTGTAGACGTCCCGTTGGGACAGTGGGTTGTGAGCTGCAGGTGGTGGTCTGTTATAGCCTCATGTGCCTTAGTGCACATCTGAGACACAATCAGCAGCAGCCTACAAGACCAGTTAAAACTGAAGCCCACAGTTAAAAGGTCTGTGCTACATAAAGAATCATTTTGAATTATTTTAATGAACTCATATAGACCCACATCCTGCAAACATGCTACTGACATGTAGTTTAGTGCTTAAGGTAAAAATAAGGTAGAGCAGAGGTAATCAAGAGTAGTGTTATTTAGTATATTTATTAATAAAATCTTTACAAAATAAGAACAAGAAACACAAATTTCCAAATCTCACTTTTTCACAACATAATACTTTTGAAACCAATCCCAATAGAAGGTCTCTGTGTTTGAACAGTGCAGCTGTTGTTCCTCTGTGTGTGAGCCAAGCATGCTTTGTTCATGAGGCCAGGGCTGTTCATCCTCTTCACTTTCAACACTGGACACAGTAGCCTCTGACATGTGTCTTGTTTTTATTCTGTCTGTTAGTGTGAAGAGTTTGTGCCGCTATGCCTCCACAGTCTGTGTTGGTCATGTGACTGCAGGGCTACTTCTGAGTGTTAAAACACAGTCATGTGGTACATTCACTCCTTGAAGTACATTTATTTTAAAAAGTTAAAGTAAATGTAACTGAGTAAATGAAACTCATTACTACCCACCTCTGAAAAAGAGGAGTTTTTTTAACAATGTTTGACCTTAATTCTTTCTGTTTTCAAACTTTTGACTCTGGGATTTTATGACCAATTAAATTGAAAATTGTACTTGTCATTTTCTGACAAAATCATCTAAAATGCACCAGTCTAACATCGTCATAACGTCTAACATACTTGCATCCGACTACACGCCCAAAACTGTGGTAACATCACTTTTGCCTGCTTGAACTTGTATTTGTCTACTGCCATCTAGGGGCCAGGTTGCATATTGATTTGAATGTTATCCAAATCTGTATTCCAGGGTGTTTGCCCCAGACAAACATTACCCACATTCATTCGATCAGTTCTTTGTCATGCGATCTTGTGTAGTATAGTCTGTAAGGACAGGCCACTACCGTGAGAATCTCCGAGTTGACTTAAGTACCCCACTCCGCCCCTGTGTAGAATTAATATACTTTATACTCAAATGCCAATGTGAATCTAACGTGTTCTAAAAGCACATAAAACATTGTTAGCTTTAATACATTTATTACATGTAGTTAAAAAAATACATTTTAAAATACTGAATTCATGTACATTATACATAACAGGTCTCTAAATGTATAATATACCTCCTCATTTCAAGTGTCACGGGAAAAGTCTTGCTGTGCAGGTCCTACTCTCTTTGGCTAGAACTCTTGCTTTGTGTCTTTACAGAAGGTGCTGAAAAAAACCACAACACAAATTTGTTTGATTATTATTTACAATGCCTAAAGATTAGCTAAAATGTCTTTCTTCCTCAACATGTATTTCAAAACTTATAAGCAAGAATAATTGAAATTTCAGTGCATTGCTTTTTATTAGAAAGTCTATAAAAAGCAATGCACTAAAATGTGAACACATTTATGTTTCATTATCCTGTCATCCAGGTCATTAATGTAGTAACATGTTCAATAGAAGGAGTCCTCTACAAAACTAGATGCCTTCTTAACTATTTTACTATTTTTAAAATCTAAAATGTTTATGAAAGTTGATCAAACAGGACAGAGTGGTGTTCATCAACTTGAATGGTGCTTCACCTGGTTTTTGAGGTTCTTCCTTTACTGCAGCATCAGCAGGACTAGTATGACCAATCAGAGCATTCAACATTTCTTTGTACTGTGTCTTATGATGAGGACGGATGAACACACCAAATCCTAAAAAAGTGGAAAGCACTATGGCCTCACTATTCAAACATTTTATACACACAAGCAGTATGTTAAAGTCTGTGAAAACTTACTTATTAAGAGCTGAAAATCTTCATCTTTTTCTGTCAGTAAGCTAACCACAGTGGTAACCAGGTGCTCATAGTTGTCGGTCTTCTTGTAGCTGTGAATGGCTTGAAAGATTCGAGTAGATTTCTCAGCTCCAAGGGCTTTCTTCACATCAGTTAGAAATGTGGCAGTCAGGATGTCAGTCTTTGTCTTTGCAGCAGAACCTAAGACAAGAGCAGAAGAATGTAAGAAGGGAAAGAGTGCACATTTTTAAGATTTATTCTAATGTGCATTACCAGCTTGTAGTTGCCCAAATCCTTGACATTTAAGGTGTTGCCCTCCTTCGTTGAGCTGTTGTGTGTTTAGCTGATTGCAGGAGGCCATCGCTCCGGACAGAGCGGTACCAGCAAGTAAGTCTGCAGCAAGACAAAAGTTTAGGCACTATATAGACAAGTGTGATAGTTTTCAAGGAGAAGTCGTTTTGTCACTTATCCCAAGAGATTTTTTCAATTCTAAGATCAACTGGTAAGAGAACTTTTATATCTAGGGGGAGGGGTCTGACCTGAAACGGACTCTGATTGGACCAGGCTTGTCTCATTGTCGTTAGCTGTGAGAGCTCCACAGCCAACGGCTATGAGACCAGAACAGCCTTTGCTTTAACCTTTTCTTCAAGATGATCTGGATGACTGAGAACCTCCACAGACATTACAAACTGTACTAAAGTATTTTTAGGATACTGTCCCAGAACAAAAGTAAATTGATTTCCTGATATTTTTAAATTAAATTTGAAAAGCAAAACTTCAAAGAATCCCTGAATACCACTTACAAAAGCCTGAGTGCCCCCCCGCACCAGAGGGTGAGGCACAATGATGAGAGGAAGACAAGAGGCTGACCAAAAGAACACTTAGAACTACTATTAAAAATAGTCATCGTCCCTACTAATTTTTTATTTGAACAAGAATTTAAAAACGCAACACTTTTGCCTCCATTTTTCATGAGCTGAACCCTAAGATCTAAGACTTTTTCTATGAACACAAAAGGCTTTTTTCTCTCAAATATTGTTCACAAATTGGCGCTTCTTTGCCAAGATAATCCCTCCACCTCACAGGTGTGGTATATAAAGATTAGAAAGCATGATTATTACAGAAGTGTGCCTTAGGCTGGCCACAAAAAAAAAGGCCACTCTAAAATGTGCAGTTTTATCACACAATGTAAGTTTTGAGGGAGCGTGCAACTGGCATGCTGACTGCAGGAATGTCCACCACAGCTGTTTCCCGTGAATTGAATGAATTCATTTCTTCGTCTCCAAAGGCGTTTCAGAGAATTTGGCAGTACATCCGACCGGCCTCACAACTGCAGACCACATGTCCCCACATCAGCCCAGGACCTCCACATCCAGCATCTTCACCTCCAGGATCCTCTGAGACCAGCCACTTGCACAGCTGCTGCAACAATCAGTGTGCATAACCAAAGAATTTCTGCACACACTGTCAGCAAACCTTCTCAGTGAAGCTTATCTGCATGCTGGTTGTCCTCATCGGGGTCTTGAAATGACAGATGAACAGTTTGTCGTAACCAATGAGTAGGCAAATCCTTACATTTGAGGAAATTGGGAAAGGTGTTTTCTTCATGGATGACTCACGGTCATGTACAGGGCAGTTGGCATGGCGTTAAGTGGGTTTGCTAATGCAGCATGATAATTCATGGCACCTTATTGCAAGCTGAAAACATCCCAAGATACTCACCGGACACATTACCCAGTGAGCACTTACCCAGGGATGCTCTGGATTGGCGTATATACGACAACGTGTTCCAGTTTCTGCCAATATCCAGCAACTTTGCACAGCCCACAATCAACAACCTGATCAACTCTATGCAAAGGAGATGTGTTGCACTGCGTAAGCCAAATGATTGATATGCCACACTTGTGAGGTAGATTGATTATCTCGGCAAAGGAGTGTTCACTAAAACAGATTTGTGAACAATATTTGAGAGAAATAAGCCTTTTGCGTCCATAAAAAAGTCTAAATCTTTGAGTTCAGCTCATGAAAAATAGGGGCAAACAGAAAAGTGTTGCGTTTATATTTTTGTTCAGTATATTTCCTGCTCATTTTTTCAGGCATTTAATTATTTAGATCGCAATCTACCGGTCGATCTCAAGGTAGTATTGATAGATCGCATTAAAAATCTGAATTTTTCTGGCGCTTAGGTCACTGCGCATGCGCAAACAACAGCGCTAAGTGCAGCAAAACTAACGCTTTCTCTTAAACTTAAGAAAGGGTATAAAAATGAGTGGGGGTGCTGGACCAAGTAAGAAGACAAAAACTTATTGCTTTCATACAGAATGGGAGGAGGACTTTTTTTTCACGATGACGTTTTCAAAGTGCATTTGCCTCGACTGTCAGCAGCTACTGTCCAGACTATGCATCTCTGGCTGATTCAATTCAGTGCAAGTCATCAGAGTAAACTTTGGTAATGACAGAAAAATGTACATAGTTAATTATGTTGTGTTGTGCAGTATTACGGTTTGCAAGGTACATCAACATACATTGTACATATAAAGAATCCTCAATATATTTGTAAATAAACATATGTTTTGCATTTTTGTAGTGGGTAGATTATTTTGACTTGGTCATTTTATAAGTAGCTCGCGTGCTGAAAAAGTGTGAGCACCCCTGCTCTAGATGTATTGATTTATTCAAATAGACATGTTTGTGATAGTTTCCTGACAGACGAAAAAAATATATATTTTTTTTAAATATGCACCAAGTTAAGATCCTCAGCAATGGAACAATGAGTGACAGGGCACACTACCAACACAAATGTCCATCAGAACTTATTAAGACGTTGCATAAAAAAGTTGAAGTGAAAAAGTCTGAGCTCAAACCTGGATTAAGGTGTGGTCCTCCTTGATTCAGCTGCTGGGTGTTCAGCAAGGTGCAGGACGATGGAGCTGTAC
Organism: Perccottus glenii; assembly: GCA_024416835.2. Lineage (NCBI taxonomy): Eukaryota > Metazoa > Chordata > Actinopteri > Gobiiformes > Odontobutidae > Perccottus > Perccottus glenii. The sequence continues at coordinate 31,696,322 of CM044555.2, read as the reverse complement.
AAGGCTGGCTCTCTGCAACAAGTCAAACAGATATTTAGACCAACTGCTCACAAACAATACCCTGTTTTTTCTTTGTAAAAACATGGACAATATGTTTATTAATTATTGTAGTGTTTTGTTTTTGGTTTGGTTGGTCTGTGTTTGATTATTTTAAAAAAGTACATTACAGAAACTTTAATGGTTCAAATAAGATTTTTGTTTAACTCATACACGCATTAGTAAAAGCCTGATGTGCAGAATTTGCTGCAGCTGCCTCTGTAAGCCTGTACAGTCAATTAAATGAGAAGGATTTGGGATCAAAACTCCTGCACTGTTTCAGCGGACGTGACATAATGCATGTGCACGCTCGTTTACATGGTTCCCACTTCCTGATTTGCCGCCATAAGTAAACCAATCAACACTAGTGGAAAAGTTGAAAATGAATCCTGCAAACACAGGAAAGAGACAGGCCTTCGTGCACTCAAAACCGGCAGATTCTTCTTCGGTTGTTGTTGCACACTAGTACAAAAACTCTGGATCTTCCGTAATGCATCTTTAAGGTAAAACAAGTATTATGTATCTCCAGTTTCCAAATAGTCGGGACACTGTGTAAAATGTAAACGAAAACAGAATGCAATGATTTAGAAATCTCAGAAAATTAAATTTTATTGGCTACTAATTAAGTCCATTAGCAACGGATCAGTGACATGACTGAGTATAAAAAGAGCATTTTAGAAAGGCAGAGTCTCTCAGAAGAAAACACTTGTCTATTAACCCAATTCCCCTTGGCGTCCATGCAGTGATGCTTGAGCCTAAAGATCACAAGCATCCAATACTGACCTTTGGCTTTGGTCCCTTTCACAGAGATTTAGCAGATTCCCTGAATCTTTTTATGATATTGTGTCCTGTAAACGGTGGGATATACTGTATAATATGTTTAGATGAATCCCATCTATACTTCTGAGACTCTGTCTTTCTAAAATGCTCCTTTTATACTTAGTCATGTTACTGTTGCTAATGGAGTTAATTAGTTGCTAAATGCTCCTCTAGCTGTTTTTTTTTTTATCTGTACATTATACTTTAACTCTGTCCCAAGTTTTTGTGACATGTTTCTATCATTAACTGAATAAACACAAAAAATACATGTCTCAGTTTCAACACCTGATACACGGTGTCCCAAATTTTGGGGAACTGGGTTTGTAAATGACAATTCCCATTTCCTATCATGAGGTCTCTTTTCGTCCTTCAACTGCACAATACTGCAACCAGGTTCCACTGGAAATCTAAAGTGATGCATACCTCCCTGCAGAGTGAGTGCCTTCTTATCCTCCTTTGACACCGAGTGATCTGGCTTGTATCCACATGCCTGTCCTGTCAGCTCTTTGCATTTGTCATCAAATTTCTTTTTGTGATGTGGACGCACAAATTGGTAAAAACCTGTAACACAAAGGAGAGGGCGGATGTAGCAGCATACAGTTGTGATTATAAGATGGCCCTGGCAGAATTAGTGATTTTTGGCAATTTTTCAGAGAATATGAATGATAACACAAAATTACTTTTTTTCACTCAGTTTATTTATCTGTTTAACCTTTATATATCCAGGATAGTCCCGCTGAGATTACAAATCTCTTTTGCAGGGGAGTCCTGGCCCCATGTGTGTTTGGGGGGGGACTGTTGTACATGTTTTTGGTGGTAGTGGAAACCGGAGTACCCGGAGGAAACCTACGCAGACACAGGGAGAACATGCAAACACCAGACAGAAAGGCCCTGCCCTGGATGGGAATCGAACCCAGGACCTTCTTGATGTGAGGCCGTGCTAACCACTCTGCTTCTCAGATAAAGCAGCCCATTCTTTTTGGCAAAAAGCCTCTAGTTCCTGAGTTCAGGAGACTGAGATGGACCGTCCAGAACCTTCACTTTATGCTGCTGTAGCCAATGACAGGTCGACTTGGCTTTGTGCTTTGGATTGTTGTCATGTTGGAACGTCCACGTACGTCCCATGCAGCTTCCGAGCTGATGAGTGCAGATTTTCCTTCAGTATTTTCTGATAACATGCTGCATTTATCTTGCCATCAATTTTGACCAAGTTTCCTGTGCCTTTGTAGCTCACACATCCCCAAAACATCAGCAATCCACCTCCATGTTTCACAGTAGGAATGTGTATCTTTCATCATAGGCCTTGTTTACGCCTTTTCAAATGTAATATTTATGGTTTGGGCCAAAAAGTTCAATTTTGGTCTCATTGCTCCAAATGACTTTGCTCCAGAAGTTTTGAGGCTTGTCTCTGGGCTGTCTGGGGTATTGTACAGGATTCTTTGTGGAATTTGCAGTGTAATGGCTTTCTTCTCGACCATGCAGCCCATTTTTCTTCAAGTGCCTCCTTATTGTGCATCTTGAAAAAGCCACACTACTTTTTTTCCAAGAGTCCTGTATTTCAGCTGAAGTTATTTGTGGCGTTTTCTTTGCATCTCAAACAATGTCTGACCTGACCTTTTCATTTTCCACTTCTTAATTAGAGTTTGAACACTGCTGATTGGCATTCTCAATTCCTTAGATATCTTTTGATGTCCCTTTCCTGTTTTATACAGTTCAATTACTGTATTTCCCTTGACTCAGAATAAAGAGTGCAGCATCGGATGAAAAATGCAAGGGTCTGTCAGGAGCCCGGAAACTCACTGACTTTTTACACACACTAATTACAAGCAAACAGATCACCATTCAAACCTGTTTGTGTCACATGTGTTCATGTTATCAGGCCAAACTCGATTTCAGGGTCATTTGGGTAGTTTCTATTGTTGATTTTAAAAAAGTAAACAATTGACTTCACCCAACCACTAACTAAAAGAGAAAAAAAAAGTTTTTGTGTTATCATTCATACGCTCTTAAAAATTGCCCCAAAAAAGAAACACAAAATATACAATTTGATTGATTATGTGGGCTGCGTGCTCACATGCATACACTCAGCCAGAAATGACTAATAAAGACCCAATTTATCAATATTTAACTGGACATAGATATTTCAGTTTTATGATAGGATAAATGAGTGGGTTGTTTAATCATTTATATTTTGACCAAAAAGACTAGATTTTTTTTTAAAGAAAAGAGAGGCTGTGAAAAATACCTGGTGAACATGAAGGGAATTTACTACGTAATGACTTTACCTTTACTATGCAGTCTTAAATGTGTCTTTAATATGTACTGTTGCATGGTAAGAAAGTGTGTTCCTTTTGTTCTAGTTTATTTGTGTAATGAATGTGCTGTAAATGAGGAGAATGCTTTTGGATTACCCCGCAGCAGACTGTAGGTGTTAGCATCCTCAGCCAACACAGCAGTCTCGGCCAACAGGGTGTCCAGGTTGTCAGTCTTCTTGTAGGCCTGCAGTGCTTGAACAATTCGCTCAAAGTTCACCTGGCTTAGGGTTTTCTTCATCTCTGCAAGGAATATCTTAGCTCTGTTGGCTTTGCCCTCTTCAGACACATTCTCTGGAACACACTTCTTCTGCAGTAGCAACAACAGTAAAAAGCCAATGTTCAAATTCATGTGTTTGTACCAAGCCTCTCTCAAGGAACCTCTTAAACAGTCCTCGAGTAAGGGCGACGCCATTCGGTGATTTACAGCGATATACCGCCGTCCACCAGAGGGCAGGCTCCAAAAGTGGAAATATAAGGAGAAACCCAATGGCAACTTTACAAGTATAACACTCATGTTTACAGCAGAAAGGCCCGGATGTAACATCATAATGACAATATCGGTGATTACTTTCTACAATGGTCGGATTACATCCATTTTATTTACATTCTTTAGTTTGTACTACATTGTCTCTCATTCGGTTTATGTAAATGGTGCAGAAAGTACAAAAGGCCAAAGCTGTACTTTCTGATAAATACTGCATTTCCCTCAACTCCTGCTGGGGTTGCGCAATGGGAATTCATGAGTCACAAATGACTCCAGCGTAGACCTGAACTTCCTCGGTAATGGTTAGAACCCACTCAGCCAATAGCAAAATACTTTGGGATCAGGGATGAAGGCTGAGCAGTGGTTCAGTTACAACATGCACACCAATGACGGGGCTTGAGAGATGGGGCCTTAAAATACAGACATTTAATGTGTTTTCAAACAAAGGCTCTTAACATTGTTAGTGTGCTTGGAGAGTCGTTACAAATAAATTTGTGTGTTTAACAGGGAGACAAACTAATGCGTCTTATTATTAGAGGATTATTTTTTTTAATTATATTTATTGACCAATTATTGGTTTGATATGTCAAGCCTATAATGGTGCAACAGGGTGGGAGTGTTTCTGAACCCCAGAAAATACTTTTTTTGAGTAAGATGGAACCTAACGTGTTAGTTTGGTGATCCCAGTAATCCACTGTATTGTTACTTTTTCAGATCAATGATGCAATAGTTTAAGAAAAGCTGATGACATGTACGCCGTGAATCTGGTGAGCCTTGCAGTCTCCACAGCTGTGTGACTGTGTGTCTCTTAACAAGCAGCACACACGTTAAATGAGTGAATGTGTTATGTCCACTGTTGTAGCTAAAACTCACATGAGGTTATCGCTGCACTGCCGGTTGGGTTCATAAAAACCTCTGTTCAGAGCAGCTGATTGGAGTCTGTCTATGCTCCGTTTGCAGGACAAAATGTTACACTGCTGCCTGTGAAATATGGTTCTCTTTATCTATTCATTTATTTTTTATTGCTGGTTGTAACAAAAAGCATGCATGCTGATGTTATATACATATGTGTACAGTGGCAAGAAAAAGTATGTGAACCTTTTGGAATTTTTTGGTTTTCTGAATAAACTCGTCTTATCTGATCTGATCTTTATCTAAGCTAAGGGTATTGACAAACATAATGTGTCTAAAAATTATGTTTACCCAAAAAAATTCTGATCCTTCATGTCTTTATTGAGAACCAAAAAACTCACAGTGCTTGTGGAAAAAGTATGTGAACCCTTAAGTTAATGACCTCAAAAAAATAATTGGAGTCAGGTTTGAGCACACCTGGAGTCTCATTAAGATAATACGTTTGGAGGTGTGGACTACATCTACATTGACTGATAAAAAACCCTCAAACCTTTGGAGTTTGCTCTGCAAAACACGCTTATGTGAGCCATGCCTCGTCAAAAAGAGCTTTCAGAGGAGCTACGATCAAGAATTATTGCTTTACATAAACCTGGAAAGGGTAACAAAGTTATTTCAAAGTCTATAGTAAGACAAACAATCTACAAATGGAGACGCTTTGGGACTGTTGCTACTTTACCAAGAAGTGGGCGCCCAGTCAAAATGACACCAAGAGCACAACAAAGACTTATCAATGAGGTCAAGAAACAACCCCGAATGACAGCCAAAGATTTGAAGATTGGAACTTGTTAACATCTCTGTTTGTTTACAATACGTAAAACACTGAACAAGAGGGGTATCCACGGTAGGACACCATGAAGGAAGCAACTGCTTACTAAAAAGAACATAGCTGCACGCCTGAAGTTTGCAAAAGAGTGACACTCCACAGTGGTATTGACAAAATGTTTTGTGGACTGGTGAAACTAAGATTGAACTATTTGGAAAAAACACAGTGCTACATCTGGCGTAGGATGATGCAACAGGACAACAACCCAAAACACCGGAGCAAGTCCATAATGGACTCCAGAATAGCTTGAGAAAAACAAAATCCGCCTTTTGGAGTGTCCATGTCAGAGCCCAGACTTCAGCCCAACAGAGATGCTATGGATTGACTTAATGAATGGATTGAAGTGGGCCATACATATGAAACGTCCAAAGAATATGACAGAGCTAAAGCAGTTCTGCAGGAAGAATGGGCTAAAATTCTTCATCAACGATGTGCAGGTCTGATCCACAGCTACAGGAAGTGCCTGGTTGATGTTACTGCTGCCAAGGGGTGTCAACCAGTTATTCATTTTAAGGGTTCACTTAATTTTTCCACTGCCATTTTGAATGTTGAATGAGTGTGTTCAATTAAAGACATTAAAGATCAGAATTATTTGTGTAATTATTTTTAGACACATTATGTTTGTCAATACCCTTGACTCAGATGAAGATCAGATCACATTTCAAAACAAATCTATTCAGAAAACCACAAAATTCCAAAATGTTCACATACTTTTTCTTGCCACTGTAAATGTTGGGCTACGTCTTAAACTCCTGTTTCCACTAAATGGGCTGCGAAAATATAAATTAATAAAGCTGTCATTATCTAGCTGCAGTATACTTTATTCACGACTCAGAAAATGAAACCTATCAAACGGCTGCAGTATGGGCCACACACAGAGATTTAAGTAACTCATGAAAAGTTTTATCAAAGGGTAACGCAGTGACAGGGTAACGCAGTTTTTAGGAGCATTCACCATGTAACCTAACCAATTACTTAAAGTAACCCAACACTGAAATAGACAGGTAACAGGGTGAATAAGAGGAATGACTTGAGCCAGAATGGAACCCAGGACACTCACATGTTCACAATGAACCACTGAGGTTCCCCAAACCAATGTGTTTATGAATTATAAAACATGTTTAAGGAAAGTTTTAAAAAAATAATTTACGTCAAGATCACTTAAATAAATATTTAAACAAATTAATATGCTTACATAATAAATAGATCAAAAAGTTACCACTGTACACCGATGACAGTACTTTTAACAAACCTGTTCGTGAATTAATTTAATTTTGCGTTTTCCTCCACGGAGTTCTTCCTCCATTCTCTTATTATTCTGAAGAGACACAGTGGACAAATGACTCTGCAAAAAAGAAACATTTTCAATTATCAATCAAGATGAGTCCATCATGTATATACTGTAAGTCAAATAAACCCACATGTGCTAATTTTCATGTCCCACTTTCTGGCAGATTTACTAATGGTTGTGTTCCTCATTTCTATTGGTACAATATTCCACGAGTGTAAGGCCTGAACTGAAAAGACCAACTGTCTAAAGAGATTTTCATCAGGGGGGTTTAACGTTCTCCTCAGATAGCAGACCTTGTGGATGGATTTGAATTCAATGGTGAATCAAAACAGTTTCACTCTAGAACAACAATAAAAACACCTGAATGAAACAGTGACACTAGCGACTCTCCTGAGCTGTTAACGACTCTCACTGTCCTTTCAGAGCTAACGACTATGAGACCAGAACAGCCTGATCCCATCAAGTTTAGTTTCAGGTCAAACTCCTCCCTCTAGAGATAGAAGCTCAGCTCTCTTACCAGTTGATCCTCGTGTACAGGAGCAACCAAACTGAACCAGAACTTTTGTGTTTTGGGTGAAATGTGTTGTGTAAAAGGTCTGTAAGCATCCTACACGCCAGTGTAGAATGCTAATGCTCAGTAAAAGCACAACGATTGATTGGACCAGCGGCAAAGAGGCTAAGGTGTTAAAGTGTAAACTGTTTTGTAACATCAAATACCTTCTCTTTGCCCACCCAGGACTCCTCCTCTTGTCCTCTGAGATGGTCTTGTTCCAGAGCGTCCAGCAGGTTGACCGGTCTCCTATGGCTCTCTTGTAGTCCAGATTCATACTTTATACAGATTTTGGCCAATCCAGTGGCACCATTGTGTTCATCTTGTTCATCTACACAAACAGAAAATCAGGCATCAGGTTCAGAAGCTTTAATGAGAACTGCCACTGAAGAAACTCACTGAGCCTCCTCCTCTTCAGACTAGGCAGGTGAGCATCCAAGACCTTGGCCTTCATAGTGTGGCAGTTCTGGGAGCTCTGGGATGTGCTGGGCGTGAAGCCAGTGTCACCTGCCGATACAACCAAGCTTTGGGCTGTAGGCTTTTTCTCTACAGGAGGTCTCTGTAACATTACAAAAATTATGACAAATTAAATTATAAACTGTCAGATATACTTCCAACTAATCCAGCATTCATAGCACACACTTACCATTTTATGTGCAACCCTAAAAAACTGTGACACATCCCGAACCACATTTCCAAAGCTGTCATGCGAACGTACATAAGGCCTGACCCACTTTGGAAGCTGGGCAATAGCATTAGAACTTTTAAACCTGCAAAAGTTAAAAAATTAGACTACATTATTACCACTTTATTCGTATTATTTAGTCTACCTAAATTAAGTAAATTGTACTACAAAATATACTATTTTGCAACTACTGCAATGATATATAACTTGTTAATGTTTAAATTTGTATTGGGCATTATGGGAACTAAAGAGTTGGAGGCCTAAAACATACAAAGACATAAAAACTTTTGAAAACCAAACCAGGTTAAATAGCCATATGGATATTGCACATTTTGATATTGTAAATTGATAGATTTGCAATACATTGTGAAGACTTAACTGTGACTTGAAATAATATATAAACAGCTTAGCTTGTGCAATTCATTATACTTGATTCACAACAAGATACCACTGTTTTTAGAATATTCACTGTTATAACATAATATGAGATGAAGACAGATGGCAGACAATACAAGTATTTTCTGTTAATAACCTCTCATCACACAGAAATATAGCTCCATAGTCCTCTTTGTGTCGGATGACTCTGCCCACAGCCTGGTTTACTGCTCGGAAGGCCTGCTGCCGGTACCACTCCTGTCCTGTCAGGTACTATTCAATGACACAAGGACACACAGGAAAAAATAAACAGTAAGAACTGTAAAGAGAGGGTTGTTAAACACTTTCCATTCCAAAATTGCATCTTTTCTAGACTAGGGGTTTGTGCAGTATTAGCAATTTGGCATCTAATTCGATGTTCATGGATAAAATGACCTTGGCGTAATTAATCACTTCTCAAAATACTTTGATCGTGTTCCCAGACAAATGGCCAAATGTCCCATGACCTCCTATTCATTTAAAGCATGGAAGAAGTATGTTATTATTGTCTCTGAGAATCAACACAGATTAGTTTCTATTCATTTTCAAAAATACCTTCCTTCAAATCAACTCTCCATGATACAAATTTAGGAGTTGACGTTTAGGTAGAGCCAGATGCAAGCTAAGCTAAGCTTTAGGTGACTGTAAGTGTAATTTTATTTCTAAGAGCTGGAAATGTAAAATTCTAAAATCACTTTTCTATACTAAACAGACGTTCCTCACCTTGACTCCTGGAGTTTTCTTGCGGCACATCTCATCCAAAAACTGCATCTTAAGAACGACTCGAGGGTCCATCTTTGGAGGAAATGGAAGGCCAGTGATGATGACCCCTCGGCCATAAGTGTCTGCAAAATCCAGACCCTCACTTGCCTGAAAGAATTTAGTAATTCTTAGACGTGAAAATGAAATCATGACTCTATTTCATTTTAAACAATCACCTTTCCTCGACACACAGCAAAAAAACTTCCTCCCTTTGATGCAGGATCCTTCACTTTGTTGTAGTAGCCTTCTATAACCTGTCAATGGAGAACCACTGGTTGAGACTGTGCAAACTTTGCTGGTCACTGCCAGTTTGAACACCATCCTCACCTCAGTAAAGGTGCCTTTTCTCTTGGGTTCCACAAACATTGGCTTAATGTTCTCAATGCGATCTGCCTGTCCATTATCCTAAAGAGAAAAAGGGAGACACATCACTGCCAGCTAAAAGTAGATAATGTAAATTCAAGCCACTGAAAACTACAAGAAATATGTTTTAAAGGACAATTATACTTACTCTCCAAAATTCCAGCGTTTTTGCCATTAAAGGGAAAGAGGGAAAAAACACTAGAAGACCATGAGGAACTACTCGGCTCAAATTTGCTGCAGAGAAAATTAGAAAAACTTGTGAAACAGTAAAGGAAAAGACACATTTGTGGTAAAAAGGCATTACCTTACCTACAGTGTTGCCTAATGATGCCATGTTTTCAGGAAGAAACCTATCATAAAACAGATATTATATTACAGCAAGTCTGCGGATTCCTATTCATAGCCCAGTTTACACCAAGTGGTTAAGTTCACAAACACAGTGCTGTAGAGCTGTGTTCTAATTACCAAAAGAAATGTAAACATTCTCAGAGGTTCACAGTCCAAGAATATGATAGGGTCAAAAGGTTAAAAGCAACATCAACATCTGCTACAATTCTCCTCTGGTCTCTGTACACACACATGCACACACAGATGCATGGATCCCATGCTCTCTTTCAGCATCCTGTTGCACAGACCATAAACACATTTGCACGTTCTTAAATAAACATCTTGTTTATGTCCAACGGTGAAACTATACCATGTTCCTCTGTAGCGATGTAAAGATACTGTTTACGGACACTCTACACTTCCTGTGATCCTGTAACAATAAAGGCTGTGTCATTGGACAGCAGTTGAAACCACTTTATTTTGGTTGAGGCAGAAAAGGACAAGCATTAGACCGGAACAGATTCTCTGAGATCATTAAAGACACTGCTTCAGTTTAATGTATGATATCATTAGACATCGTATTGCATTTTAAAAGAATTTGATTTATTTATGAAGAGAAATCAATAATCCAAAACAATAAGGTTATACTTAGATTATATATTTTAGTTTATTTATAAATAGAGCTAAGCTAAATACATAAGTAATATTATTACATTTTTATTTGAGCTAAATAGTTAAATGGTAAATGGTGTGCATTTATATTGCACTTTTTTAGACCTTCTCGGACCCCCAAAGTGCTTTACATGATGCTTCCATTTACCCCATTCACAAACATTTACCCCTGGAGCAGACAGAGAGGGGGGCTGCCATACACACAACGCTCACAGCCTTCTCCAACCACCACCAAACACACCTCTACAGTCACACACATTTATACACCAGTGCTGTGGCACTGGAGTCAAGGTGGGTTAAGTGTCTGAACGGGTGAGAGCAGGAATCACACCGCCAACCTTCTGGTTATAGGACAACCACTTTGGAACATAATTTGTTATAGTACAATAATTTATGTTAAAACAGTTAATTGAATGTTAATTGAAGTAGACTCCACTGCCTTTAAAGACAGACATGATGTCATTATGTCTGCCATGTCCAGACATCCCAACCTGCAAAAAGTCATTTCAGGGAGGTATGTCCTGATTCATAGTTGCTCATGTGGTGTTAGGTTTCTCTTCTTTTCCTGGTTGTTTTTCTTCTGACCCTAATGGAGGGTCTAAGGATGGGGTGTTCTAATTCTCTAGCACAGCCTGTTTATTTGTCTCTGTAAAGCCCTTTGAGGCAACTGCTATATAAATAAAACTAAATTATGTACCAATGGAAAAAACACAAACCGTCTGTCGAAGGCTGAACTCAACTGCACGCCATCTGGGCCTCGCTGAATGACGCTCACAAATATCTGGTCTCTCTCTATGACATGGCCGTTCTCCAAGCGAACTGGAAACTCTCTGGAATCAGCAGCACAAACAAGCCCACTGGATTATACATCCTGTTCAGATGAAATCACAACTACTAGTGGAAAAGGAACCCGTTGCATATAATCATTCTATTTAATAAGGAATCCTTTGCCTCAAAAAGTGATTGTGGACTAAAGATTTTAGAAAACATTAGATATATCTGACGTGTAGCCGGGGACATATCTGCAGATATCTGCAGATATGTCCCCGGCTACACGTCGGTAACCTAACTCCGCCAGATAGAACTGCATAGCGTAGCTATTTTGATAACAACGAGGAGAAGAGAACGCTTGTTGCATTTGTCAAATAAAAACCCGCTTCCTCCCGTTTGTGTTGCCACATCATTGGTCACAAGAGGTGGATGAGCCCATGGTTCGACCAAGCCTCTCCCATGGAACCTCTTAAATGGTCGTCGTGTAAGGGCGCCGCCATACGGCGATTTTACAGCGAAATACAGCGATATACCTCCGTCCACCAGAGGGCAGGCTCCAAAAGCGGAAATATAAGGAGAAACCCAATGGCGACTTTACAAGAGTAAAACTCATGTTTACAGCCTGGTACAAAAGATGGCTCCGGTCTCTAGAGCTAAGTTTTTACTACGTGACAACTCTGGGGGGGGTGAATTTTTGATTATTACGTTGGTTTATGCTATCTAAAAACTATTGTTTTACTATGGAGTAAAAGCCGAAAAGCCCGGATGTAACGGCCATTTTATTGCCCATTCGTAATGACAATATTGGTGAATAGGGGACCAATGGGCGGATATCATCCATATTTATACAATCTATGGGTTCGACTCAAGCGGTTGGCTTGGCGCGATACAAGATGGATTTAGCAGAGTTTGGAAACTCTCAAATCTCGCAAGAATCCAGCTGCAGCGCAAGGTTAACGCTGCTTAAAAAAAATTCTGGGTGTGCCAAAATTAATTACTCCACACCAGAATTTGCAGGGTATTCTAAATTTTTTTTTGTAAATGAGTTTCTGGAACAGGCTCAAATAGATTGTCCCTTTGAATCCGTTTAATATGGTTCTCTCTACAACATGTGCAAAGAAATGGCGGGTCTCACTTAAACCTGTGCTGAATACTGACCTTTAAGACCTACTGTTGCAAATTTGTTTTTACAAAACCTTCCAAAAAAGGGGGCCCTGCATGCGTCTGCAAAGCGCAGTGCCTCGCATTCTGTAGCAGATACACTTTCATTCTTGTCTTTTCATTCTATTCAATGTCACTTTGCCAGAGATATGCAGCAATTCTATTTCTCTGCAACGGCGCAGCTAATTTGCGTCAATCTGCACAGATCAGATTGCACCAGACCGGAAACCAAATGAGTACAACATCCGGATTAATACGAAAATATACAGACAAATCTTCTTTATTTGAATATTTATGTTTATTTACACGATTAAGCATTAAATGCAATAAGATCTGAAAAAAAAAAAAAAAAACAATGCTTTTTTGTGACCAATGCAATGAGAAAAAACCTGTAAAGTGATGTTTATTTGTGCAGTGCAGTGGAAATTATGGGTTACTCTCGTTAACAACGTGCATTAATCAGCTGATTATGGGCTGGCTCTGTGCAGCGTGCACAGCAAACACACGTCCCAGTACCCAACAGACTGCAACCAGAATTGTGACTTTGTGCAGACCTTTCTGTGCTTCATTTTCAAAACACTTGTGGACTACTGCAGAACTCTTGGGGACAACATGTCACCAAAGACATGATGACCATAAAGTTCTGTGGATACTCAAGGTTTGTTGACAACTCTGACCCTTCATATAACCTAATTCATCTCCATCAAATAGGATAGGCTTTATTTTTCATGCTCTGATTTAATTGTCAAAAAATCTGTAAAAAGGGGCTCAGTGGTAGAGCGGCCGTCCTATATTGGCAGTTCACTTCCTGCTCTCCCCACTGTTCATACTGTTGTTGTGTCCTTCTGGGACACAACAACCCACCTTGCCTCCAGGGGTGCTCCAGCTGTAACACTGGTGGGTGAAATGAAACTTAATGTAAAGCGCTTTGAGTGCCTATTAGGTGGAAAAGCGCTATATAAAATCAATGCCATTTGCCAAAATGTGCATTTCACATGTAAAAGGACGCCGCTATCAAGATACTTAGCTAATAATTAGCTAATTTAATCTGACTGTATTGGCGATGTTGACTTGAAAGTAAAATGTGATTCATTTTTGTCACAATGAGGTGGAACTGTTAAAAAGTAGACTAAAGAGTAAAGAGTAAACTATTAAAGGGCAAAAATTGTGTTCCTTTCTGGCCTATTCCCATCCGAGGGAAGCTGTGCATTAA